>CADCXT010004004.1:0-26561 GCA_902806775.1 Microtus agrestis
CCTGTTATGAGTATAAAATATCCCTCTCCATCTCTTCTGATTGATTTAAGTTTGAAGTCAGATTTGTTAGAAATTAGTATGGCCACCCCTGCTTGTTTCTTAGGTCCATTTGCTTGATAAGCCTTTTCCCAGCCCTTTACTCTGAGTAGTTGCCTGTCTTTGTGTTTGAGGTGTGTTTCTTGTAGACAGCAGAGTGTTGGATCCTGTTTTTGTAACTAATCTCTTAGCCTGTGCCTTTTTATAGATGAGTTGAGTCCATTGACATTAAGTGATATTAATGTCCAGTGGTTGTTCATTCCGGTCATTTTTCTAGTAGTAGAGTTTGTGTGTTTCCCTTCTTTGAGATGTGCTGGTGAAGGGACTCTAGATATCTGAGTTATTGTGGGCCTTGTTGGACTCCTTGGTTTGTGATTTTCCTTATATTACTTTCTGTAAGGCTGGATTTGTGGCTACGTATTGTTTAAATTTGTTTTTATCTTGAAAAATTTTGTTTTCTCCATTTATAGTGAACGAAAGTTTGGCTGGGTATAGTAGTCTGGGCTTGCATCCATGGTCTCTTAGTTTCTGCAGTACATCTATCCAGGACCTTCTGGCTTTCATGGTTTCCAAAGTGAAGTCAGGTGTAAGTCTGATAGGTTTACCTTTATAAGTAACTTGGCCTTTTTCCTTTGCAGCTCTTAATATTCTTTCTTTATTTTGTATGTTTTGTGTTTTGATTATTATATGGCGAGGGGATGTTCTTTTTTGATCCAGCCTATTTGGAGTTCTGTATGCTTCTTGAATCTTCATAGGTATATCTTTCTTTATGTTGGGAAAGTTTTCTTCTATAATTTTATTAAATATATTTTCTGGACCGTTGAGCTGCACTTCTTCTCCTTCTTCAACTCCAATTATTCTTAGGTTTGATCTTTTTATTGTGTCCCAGATTTCCTGAATGTTTTGTGATGAGAATTTGTTGGATTTGCTGTTTTCTTTGATCAGTGCGTTTATTTTCTCTATGTTATCTTCAGCGTCTGAGATTCTTTCTTCAATCTCTTGTATTCTGTTGGTTATACTTGTTTCTGTAGTTTCTATTCATTTACCTAGATTCTCTATGTCCAGTCGGCCCTCTGTTTGTGTTTTCTTCCTTGTCTCCATTTCAGTTTTCAGGTCTTGAACTGTTTCCATTATCTGTTTGATTGTTTTTCCTTGGTTTCCTAGGGTATCATTCACTGATTTATTCAATTCTTCAAACTTTCTATTATACTTCTCATCCATTTCTATAAGGGTATCATTCACTGATTTATTCAATTCTTCAAACTTTCTGTTATACTTCTCATCCATTTCCATAAGGGCGTTTATTACATGCTGTTTAAGGATGTCAATCACTTTCATAGATTCCATTTTTTCTACTTCTTCTTGATTAAGGTGTTCATGTCCTCCTGTTGTGGGGTCGCTGGGTTCTGGTGGTTTCATGTTGTTTTTCAGATTGTTGGGTGAATTCTTGCATTGGCACCTGCCCATCTCTTCCTCCGAATGCTCCCCTAAAGATCTTCTTTTACAGGATCAGGTCTCCTTGCCCACTGATGATACTTCCCAGTGATGGAACTCTCCCGTGATGGCTCTCTAGGTGCCCCAGTGATGGATCTCCTGGTGCCAAGATCAGCTCTCCTTGCTGGTTGGGTAGCTTGTAAACAAAGCACCTACCCTGCTTGGTGCAGGCAGGCTACTGAGGACAAAGGAATTCGCGCCCGCCAGGCTGCCCTCCGGATACTGCCCCAAAGCCCAGACAGGCTGAGCTGGGTGATGTTATTTGCCCAGAGATGGCAGGGAGAGAAAAGTGAGGGAGGGTTCTGGGTGCACGCTGGTTGAGGTATGAAGAGAGAGGCGGTATGAAGGTGTATAGGCCCTGCAGGAAATAGTTCCTTCACCCGGGCTGTGGCCGCGGGTCAGAAGCTCACTCACCCCGAGAAGGTTCTTCTGGTGCTGAGATCAGCACTCCTTGCTGGTTGGGTAGCTTGTAAACAAAGCTCCTACCCTGCTTGGTGCAGGTAGGCTACTGAGGACAAAGGAATTCACGCCCGCCCAGCTGCCCTCCGGATACTGCACCAGCGCCCAGACAGGCTGAGCTGGGTGATGTTATTTGCCCAGAGATTGCAGGGAGAGAGAAGTCGGACCATGACATTTTTATGCAACTATGGGCACATAGAGATAGAAAATACAAGAGCGGGCAAGATGGCTCAGCAGGTGCAGCATTTCCTCTTCCAGGGGACCCATTACAGAAGACTCACAACCACTTGAAACAAGGGATCCAACACCCTCTTCTGGCCTCTGAGGACACTGGCCCATGTGTAGTACACACCCAGATACACATGTTCGGTGTGTGACAATGATCCCCAGAGGCTCAGTCATGAGTTGATGTACGAGGAAGGATTAGGGGGTGAAGATCGTCTTCCAGTCAGTGGGTTACCTTTTTGTCTTAGTGACAGTGTCCTTTGCTTTACAGAAGCTTCTCAGTTTCAGGAGGTCCCATTAATTCAATGTTGCCCTTAATGTTTGTGCTGCTGGGGTTATATGTAGGAAGTGGTCTCCTGTGCCCACATGTTGTAGAGTACTTTACAATTTCTCTTCTATCAGGTTCAGTGTGTTCAGGCTGATATTGAGGTCTTTAATCCATTTGGACTTGAGTTTTTGAGCATGGTGATAGATATCGATCTATTTTCATTCTTCTATAGGTTGACACCAGTTCTGCCAGAACTATTTGTTGAAGATGCTCTCTTTCTTCCATTGTATACATATAGCTCCTTTATCAAAAATCAGGTGTTTATAGGTTTGTGGGTTAAAATCCGGGTCTTCTATTCTATTCCATTGGTTGACTTCTCTGTTTTTATGCCAATACCAAGCTGTTTTCAATATGAAAATCTGTAATAGAGTTTGAAGTCAGGGGTGGTAATGCCTCCAGACATTCCTTTATTGTATAAGATTGATTTGGCTATCCTGGGTTTTTGTTTTGTTTTGTTTTGTTTTTCCATATAACGTTGATTATTGTCCTCTCAAGGTCTGTGAAGAATTTTGATGGGACCTTGATGGGGATTGCATTGAATATATAGATTGCTTTTGGGAGAATTGCCATTTTTAGTATGTTGATCCTCCCAATCTAAGAGCAAGGGAGGCCATTTTCTGGTATCCTCTTCAATTTCTTTCTTCAAAGACTTAAAGTTCTTGTCAAATAGATGTTTCACTTCCTTAGTCAGAGTTACCCAAGATGTTTTATGCTATTTGTGGCTATCGTAAAAGGAGATGCTTCTCTGACTTCCCTCTCTGCTTCCTTATCCTTAGTGTAAAGGAGAGCAACTGATTTTTTGGAGTTGATCTTGTATCCTGCCACATCACTAAAGGTGTTTATAAGTTGTAGGAGTTCTTTGGTAGAGTTTTTGGGGTCGCTTATGTATACTATCATATCATCTGCAAATAACAAAAGTTGAACTTCTTCCTTTCTAATTCAAATCCCCTTGATCCCCTTATGTTGTCTTATTGCTATTGCTAAAACTTCAAGCACTATATTGAAGCAGTATGGAGAGAGTGGACAGCCTCGTTGTTCTCCTGATTTTTGTGGGATGGCTTTGAGTATCTCTCCGTTTAATTTAATATTAGCTGTCATATTGCTGTAAATAGCTTTTATTATATTTAGGTATTACCCTTGTATCCCTAATCTCTTTATCATAAAGGGATGTTGAATTTTGTCAAATGCTTTTTCAGCATCTAATGAAATGATCATATGGTTTTTTTCTTTCAGTTTATTTATATGATGGATTGCATTGATAGATTTTCATATGTTGGACAAGTCCTTCATCTCTGGGATGAAGCCTACTTGATCATAATGGATAATTTTTCTAATGTATTCTTGGATTCACTTTTCCAGTATTTTATTGAGAATTTTTGTGTCAATGTTCATGAGTGAGATAGGCCTGTAATTCTCTTTCTTGGTTAGGTCTTTGTGTGGTTTTGGTGATGGAGGTGGGTCTTGTATCTTATCTGTTGCTTTCATTGGTTAACTAATAAAGAAACTGCCTAGGTTCTCATAGGACAGAAAGTTAGGTGGGCGGAGAAGACAGAATAGGATTCTGGGAGAGAGAGGCTGAGTCGAGGAGTTGCCATTATGTCCCCATGCCAGGCAGACGCAGGTTAAGATCTTCCCTGGTAAGCCAGCTCGTGGGCCACACAGAATAATAGAAATGGGTTAGATTAATATGTAAGAGCTAGCCCATAAGAGGCTACAGATAACGGGCCAGGCAGTGTTTAAAAGAATACAGTTTCCGTGTAATTATTTCGGGGCATAAGTAAGCCATGTGGATGGCCGGGTGCAGGGGACGCAGCCCGGCAGCTACCAATTGCTACAGGTGGCGCCCGACATGATGGGCTAAATCCACTTAAAAACCTGAGAGAGCTTAATTTTAAACAAAGAAAAAACGGAGTTTAACACAGATTTTTGTTGTTTGTTGGTGGCATGCTGTAGAGAGACTTAAACGCTGCGTCATTTTAAAGTGCGCTCCCCACCTGCACCTGGGCAGACTGCGAAATTGGGCTTGAGCATGCGGAAGAGTATGGCAGATTCCTGCCGCGATACAGAGACTGTGCAGTACTCTGCGTATCAGATTTGGTTGTAACTTGGATGAAAAGAGTTTCTGTGCTGCACACTCAATCTCAGAATTAAACTGCTGAGTGCAGCTCCAATGTGGACTTGCTGTGTGCCTGGAACTGTGCGCAGCTCAGGCAGGAAGTACCATAATTACTGTGATAACAGCACACTTAGGTTTAGGCTGAGCAGGACTCAGGTGGTACCGTATTACCGCTACATGATGCAACTTAAGTTTTTAAGAACAGCTCCTGGACATTAAAAAATTACAGATTCACAGTTTGAATCGCGGTCCGACGGAGGAGTGGGCGCCGGGATTTCGCTGTGCGTCCGCCTGGCCTCGACTCTTTCTCGCTTGTCCGATCTTCAGCACGGTCCGAGATGGCTGGCGGTAAGGCTGGAAAAGACTCCGGAAAGGCCAAGACAAAGGCGGTTTCCCGCTCGCAGCGAGCCGGCTTGCAGTTCCCTGTGGGCCGTATTCATCGACACCTGAAATCTAGGACAACCAGCCACGGACGTGTGGGCGCGACCGCCGCTGTGTACAGCGCAGCCATCCTGGAGTACCTCACCGCAGAGGTACTAGAATTGGCAGGAAATGCATCAAAAGATTTAAAGGTAAAGCGCATTACCCCACGTCACTTGCAGCTCGCTATTCGTGGAGATGAAGAATTGGACTCTCTGATCAAGGCTACAATTGCTGGTGGTGGTGTCATCCCGCACATCCACAAGTCTCTGATTGGGAAGAAGGGACAACAGAAGACCGTTTAAGGATGCCTGGATTCCTTACTATCTCAGGACTCTTGTTCTTAACAGCTGTCCAGTGTCGGTGATTCCAGTGGACTGATCTCTGTGAAAAACACAATTTTGCCTTTTGTAATTCTATTTGAGCAAGTTGGAGGCTTAGTTAGCCTTCCAAACCAACCAAATTTCTGCATTCGAGTCTTAACCATATTTAAGTGTTACTGTGGCTTCAAAGAAGCTATCGATTCTGAAGTAGTGGGTTTTGATTGAGTTGACTGTTTTTAAAAAACTGTTTGGATTTTAATTGTGATGCAGAAGTTATAGTAACAAACATTTGGTTTTGTACAGACATTATTTCCACTCTGGTGGATAAGCTCAATAAAGGTCATATCCCAAACTAGTTTTAAACCTGCTTACTGAAAAAAAAAAAAAAATTACAGATTCACAATAAAACAGATTCAGACAGACCAATAAATGAATCATAATGTTGGATGAATGTACGTAGGCTTGACAGGGAGAAAAAATAGAGAGAGAAAGAATAAAGTTAATGCCCTTAATAAAAGGGGTAAAGTCTTTAAAGAGACAGAGTACAGATAGATATAGATTAAGAGAAATAAAGTAAAAATAAGCCACGTAAAAATGGAAAATTCACAGAGAGTCTGGATTATGTACATTGTGTTTTCTTTAAAATTTTTGACTGTAAAGGAGCTAAGTACAGAGAGACATTTCATTATATGGGCTGCCAAGTGGTACCAGAATGGATATCATGAGGGTATGACTTCACAATTTGGGTCTAAGGATATGATGCTTCGGAAAGGGTCTTCTTTTGTTTTCACAGAGGATGAGACCCTGTGGATTTCTTCTATTCCGATTTGGTATGATAGACCACGCCCTCCTGAAAGGTTGCTATGAACACCCTCAAAAAATTACTTCACTCAACTGCCAACTGAGATGACCCTGGCACACAGGTTACACCACGAAAGATCTAATTAACAACGCCCCCATTCAGCAGGAAGCAGTTTGGAGAAAAAAACTGTGCCCATGTTCCCAAATACTGTTTATAAATGTTCTTTTACATTTAAAGAGGGGTATGATATAGATATGAATAATTTGCATTGCTATGAATTTTAAGGTCAATTTTGTTACATGTATATGTATTTCTGATCTTGATTAAATATTGTGATTGTGCAGTTCATTTAAAATGTAACATATATAGGTTGTTAATGGATAATCATCAATAATAGTCAAGCTTGTAGTCATGTTAGTTAGATTTTCTAGATATATAGAGATATATTTCAGTCAGGTAATGCATTCTTCATTTCTTTCAAAGACTACAGAATATGGCATTTAAATGTTTTAATAACTTAGGGTTCTTCATGACAATGAGACACGTCTGCTCCCGGCAGCACCAATCTACTTCGAGAGGAAGATGGGCATCAAAGAGGATCCTTATGGAGTTTGATAGCCATTTGGGCAAGAAACTGCTCTTGCTTGCACTGATGCATAAACTGGACACAAAGAACCTGCAGAGAGAGGACTGCTGAACTTGCCTAAAGGTGAGATGGTCTTTAGGGGTTCCTGATTCATGAAAAAGTCTACAAGACATTCTGCAGGACACAGCAGAAAGTGACTGAACTGCTTACTTTAATCCTGCTAGATGCCTTTTATTTGAGGAGCTCCAAGGACGGGCGACTTAGGGCAGGACAATCCCCCAACCTAAGGCAGGGCCCTCGAACCCTAGGAAGGGTAAGGGGGAAAAAAAGGCCTGGTCCCCACTCGACCTAGGAGTCATCAGGCACCCCTCTGTTCCCAGGAGAGAGGGATTGCTTCACCACTCGAGAGGAGGGTCTCTCCTTGTCTCAGTCCCTTCTCCTTTGCTCTGACACCATGGTTGACTCTGACTGGTGCTCTCCACTTGATAGCTGCCTGCCTTTGTATGGGAGGGGGGAGGGGATCTGTTGGGAGCTGTTTCCCCCTAGAGATCATTGCAGGAACCATCGCCCTGGGGAGACTATGGGGAACCGCACACCCATGGTTGTACTGGGATTGGTTCTGTTGCCCCACACCCAGTTGAAGCTGTTAATGGAGAAAAAAACCTATAAAATGCAATAATGAGGGACTGGAGAGCTGGTCATTCTTTGTGGCATTAAAAAATATTTGAGCTATTTTTAAAAAAAAGCATACATTAGAGAGAAGTTCAGCACACAGAGCTGCCGTAAGGCATTTATAGTCAGAACATGCATTTCAATTGTATTTTAATAAATAAAGATTGCCTGAAGATCTGAGAGTAAAACAGTCCCACTAGTTAGCCCTATAGACAAGTTTATGGTAACACACACCTTTAATCCCAGTAGCCACAATAGCACACACCTTTAATCCCAGGAGCCACAGTGACACACACCTTTAATCCCAGTAACCACAATAACACACACCTTTAAGCCCAGTGGCACACCTTTAATCACATCCCTACAGAGGAATATTAGACAGAGGGGAGACAGCTCACAGACACAGGGTCTCATTCTGAGATGCCTAGAGGCAGGGTCACCATTTCAGACTGAGGATGAGGTAAGAGCCAATGACTGGATGTTTTACTTTTTGGATCTTCAGGTTGAACCCAATTTCTGACCCTGAGTTTTATTAATTGTGCTTCAAGAACACATATTTCATTCATAGTTGGTACTAAAATCACAAGACCCCACACCCACAAACACACTCATCAACAGAGAATAAGGTGGCATTTAATTGATACCCCTTTTCTTCAGGGCTGTATTAGTTAATTTTATTTCACTTTAACCAACTATCTGACAGGAGCAACTGTCATGATTCATGATTCAGGGGATCCAATCCTTCTGGCAGGGAAGTCATAGTCGAAGCCTCTTAGTCTGAGACACTAAGAACTTGTAGCTAAACAGATGCACATCTTTGTGAGTGAGGACAAAGAGAGACCAGGCCCAAAGTGGAACAAAGCTATAAGTCTCAAGCTTTTGTGATGGTGACTTTATGGCGGCTTAAGTGATCCACCTAAGTCTTATGTCTTGAAAGTTTTGAAATTTCTCAAAACAACTCCTCTAGCTGGGGACTAAGAGTTCGGATACATGAGGCTGTGAGAGGCTTCGTATTCAACCCACAGCAGGAGGGAAGTTTGAGGTTCAGTGTCCAGGGGACTCAATCTTGGAAATAGATTCCCACTTATGTCATAAATTGATTTTAATAAAAGCACGGGCAAGGGTCTAGGAACCTATAGATATGCTGAAACTCTGTGAGGGTTGACTGTAGTGATATTTCATTTGTATTTTTAATAAATAAAGCTTACATGCAGACCAGAACACAAAACAATCACACTAGTTATCCATACAGACCAGGCAGTGGTGGCACACACCTTTAATCCCAGCAGCCACACTAGTTAGCCGCAGAGGGCAGGCAATGGTTGTGCACACCTGTGATCCTAGCACTAGAGAGGAATATAAGGAAGGATGAGAAGAGAACTCGCTCTCTTTCAATCTGAATATTTCATAAAAGTAAGAGCTCTCTAGTAGTTTGGCTATTTTGCTTTTCTGATCTTCAGGTTGAACCCCAATATCTGTCTCTGGGTTTAATTATTTGTGTTACAGTTAATAGTGTAGAAGGAACAGGTGAGGGTGCAGTTCAGCTGAGCCCAAATGGAGGAAGAGTTACATGACAGAATTGCTGGGCTAGAGAGGTGACCACACCAGAAAATACACACCAAAGCAGACACCATTTGTGAAAGAAATGCCTCCAGTTTTCTCCTCTCATGCCATGCTCCTTATTCCTATTTATGTATATGACTGACCACAGCCATTCAAAGGGAGCCCAGGTGCTTCAGGCTCAATGTTTTGCAGGCCAGGGTAAGGTGAGAGTAAGGGAAATCCACTCTGCCTGGAGAAGAAGACCGCACAAAATAACCGTCACCGGCGCTGAGATGTTCCAAGGCAGGTTTTTGCATAATTGGACCATTTTTCATTCATAATAAAGAGCTGAGTACGAAGAAGTGACAGCATGATTTAGCAGATAGCCATTTGTCCCCAGTGTGTTTCGTAGGTACTCAATTTCCTTTTGATTCATTTTTCTTTTGATTTTTCATTTTCATTGGCACTTAGCTGTTAATAAAGAATTGCTTCATTTCCCTCTAAAAAAAGAGTTAATAAGAAGCCTGAGCTAATGGGCCAATCAGTTTATGATTAATGTAGACCTCTGTGTGATTTGTTGTGGGGGGACTTAATGACTGTGGGAACCGGGCAGGACAGAAATCTCAGACAACACATGCCCAAGTGGGCTGGTATCATAAAAGCTATTGGTTGAAGGAGTTCCCACAGCAGGCCTCTGCTAAGTGCAAGGCCTTGGAAGATGCACCCCCCTTCAGTGCCTGGCCTCTTCAGGGTCAGTCAGGTCCTAGAGTGCCAGGCCAGGCAGGCAATTCCTCCTTCTCCATGGCTGTCAATCAGAGGGCCAGCCAGGCCCTGGGAAGCCAGACCAAGAAACCTGGGTCCCCTCTTCCACAGCTGATCATGAGCTGGCCAGGTCCTGTGAAGCCTGGCCAAGGAAACTGTACCGTCTTACATGGTTGGCCTTACCCAGGTCCTGTTGTGCCAGTCCAAGAAGGCTGCATACCCTCTTTCTCCTCTGGTCTCCCCAGATCTGGCCAGAACCTGGTTTGCCTGGTTCGGAAGCTGCAAAGACTCTGCCACATTTGGCCTCCCCAGGTCTGGCCAGAACCTGGTCTGCCAGTATGGGGAAGTTGCACCCTCCCTTCCTTGGCTGGCCTCCTTAGGGTCAGCCAGTCCCTGGGAAGCCAGGTCCTGAAAGATCTGCCCTATCTTCCATGTTTGGTCTACCCAGTACTGTCCAGTTCCTGGGCTATCAGACCTGGGAAGCTATGCCCATTCTTCTACAGCTGGCCTCATTAAGGTCATTAAATTCCTAAGATGCCAGATTGGTGAAACTGCCCTCTTCCACAGCTATTTTCTTCAGGGCCACCCAGGCTTTGGCATGCCAGGATGGTGATATTGAACACCCTCTTTCATGACTAGCCTACCCAGTCTGTCCAGGTTCAGGGGTGCCAGGCCAGTAAACCTGTGCCCCCTCTTCCATGGTTGGCCTCCTCAGGACCAGCCAAGGTCTGGAATGTCAAGCTGGGGAAACTACAATCCCTCTTCCATGACAAGCCTTCTAAGGGCCAGCCAGCACTTGATGTGCCAGAGTGGGATAGATGGATTCCTCTTCCTTGGATGGCCTCCCCAGGGACAGCCAAGCCCTGGGGTACCAGGTTGGGAAACTTTGCACACAATTCCATGGCTGCAAGGCAGGAGAACTTCTTCCCCTCCTCGACAGCTATCTTCCCAAGGACTGACCAGCCCCTGGGATACCAGACTGGGAAAGATGTGTCCCCTCTTCCATGGTGGGCTTCTAAAGGGCCAACAAGGCCCTGGAGTACCAGACTGTTGACACTGTGCCAAGAGTTCCATGGAAGTCAGACAGGGGAACTGTATCCCATTTTCTACTGCAGGCATCCCTGGGGTTGGCAAGGCCCTGAGTTTCTAGGCCATGTAAGTTGTACCCACTTTCTTCCACAGTGGCTTCCAACAGGTCAATCAGACCCTTGGTTTCCAGACTGAAGAAGATTCACCACCTCTTCCAAAGCTGTACTCCCGAGGGCTGACCGGGCCCTGGGTTGCCAGGCTGAGGAAACTGCACCCACATCTCCATAGCTCCCAGGCCAGGGAAAGTATGCCTCCTCTTCCACAGAAGGTGTCCCCAGGGATGGCACACCCTATTGCATCCCCTATTCCATGGGTAAGCCTTCAGGCACCAGGATGGGTAAGCTGTACCCCTTCATCCACACCTGGCCTCCCCTAGTCAGGCCATGTTCTGGTGTGTTTGGCCAGGGTTGGTGCGCTCCCTCTTCCAATGCTGGCCTCCCAAGGGCCAGACAGTACCTGGGGTGCAAGGCAAGGGAAGATGCACTCCCTCTTCCATGACTGCTCTACCCAAGGCCAGCCTGGTCCCATAGGGCCAGACTAGGGAAGATACACCCACTCTTTTACAGCTAGTATGCCCAGGGACAGCCAGTACTTAATGTGATAAGCCATAAAACCTGCCTTCTCTTCCATGGCACTAGGTTGCCTGGCTATGGAAGTTCAGTACCCTCTTCCATGGCTGGCCTCCCCATGGCTGGCAGTGACAAACCATGTAAACTGCGATCCCTCTTCCATGAATAGCTTCCCCAGTGCAAGCCAGACCCTAGATATCCAGATTGGGGAAACTGCACCAGTTCTTCAACAGCTAGATTCCCTAGGGATGTATAGTTCTTAAAGGGCCAGGTCAGTGAAGCTGGCCTGCTATTCTATGCCTGGCCTCTGGAATGGAAGCCAGGCTCTGGGCAGCCAGACCAGGAAAGTTGGGTCCCCTCTTCCACAACTTGCTGCCCAAAAGCCAGTCAGGCCCTCAATGGCAGGCAATTGAAGCTGTATCCCCTGTTTCATGGCTGGCCTCCCCAGGGCCAGTCAGGCCCTCTGGTTCTAGGCTGGGGAAACTGAAGCCCCTATTCAAAGGTTAGCCTCTTAAGGGTTCACTAGGCTCTGGCAGAGGAATCTGTCCCTCTTCCACAGCTGGACTATCCAGGATTGGACAGGCTCTGGGGTGCCTGGCCATAGAAGTTCATCCCCTTCTTCCACTACTAATCTACTCACGGCTGGCCAGTCCCTGAGATGCCTGGCCATGAAACCTCCACCCCTTCTTTCATAGCTGGCCTTTCAAGGGCCAGGGAAGCTGTACACCCTGTTTCATGACTGGCTTCCCTAGTGCTGTCCAGGCCCTTGAGTTTCAAATCAGGTAAGACTGGCGTCCCCAGGGCTGCTGGTAACAGGCCAGGAAAACTGTACTCTGTTTCCCAGTGCTGGCCAGGCCCTAGGGGATAAGGTTGGAAAAGCTGAGCCCACTCTTCCACAGATGGCCTCTCCATGGCCAGGCAGGCACTGTGGTGCCAGTTGGGTAGCTATGCCTCCTCTTCAATGACTGACTTCCCCAGGCCAGGCCCTGCACTGCCATGGTTTCCAGGCCTTAGTGGCAGCCAGACCTGGGATGCCAGGCTGTGGAAGCTATGCCCAATCTTTCATACATGGACACTCCAGGGCCAACTAGTTCCAAAAGTGCAAGGCCAGGTAACCTCTACCCCTCTTCTATAGCTGGCCTTCCCAGTGTCAACCAGGACCTGGGGTTCCAGGCCAGTGAATATTCACCCAATCTTTTATACTTGGCGGTCCAAGGGCCCATCAGGTGCTGTGGTGCCAGGCTGTGGAAGCCTTCTCTTCCACAGCTGACCTCCCTAGGACCAGCCAGCCCCTGGTGTTCCAGGCTGGGGAAACTGTTCCTCCTCTTTCATGCTTAGCTTCTTCAGGGCCTCCAGGCCCTGGTGTGCCAGGCTGAGTAAGCTGCATTCCCTCTTTCACAGCTCAACTTCCCAGGGATGATCAGGTCCTGGGGTTTCTGGCCATAAAAGCTGCATCCCCTTTTCCTTGGCTGGTCTCCCCATGGCAGGGCAAGACCTGGGGTACCAGGCTAGGAGGCTGATACACATGGCCTACCCAGACTGGCCATGTAGCCCTGGAGTTCCTGGCTGTAGAAGCTCAGTGCCCTTTTCCACAGCTTGCTTACCCAGTGCTGGCCAAGCCCTGGGGTGATTGGCCATGATACCTCCATTCCTTCTTCCATGGATGTCCTCCCTTTGAAAGACTAGCCTGGTGTGCCAGCCTGAGAAAGCTGCATAATCAGCTTCCCTAGTGTCAGCCAGGTCCTAGAGTGTCAAACAAGGGAATCTCAGCTTCCTCTTTTATGGCTGGCCTCCCCAGGGCCACTGGTACCAGGCAGGTTAAGCTTTACCCCCTCTTTCATAGCTGGCTTCCCTAGTGCTGGCCAAGCTCTAGGGGTCAAGGCCAAGGAAGCTGAGGCCCTCTTCAATGGCTGACTTCCCCCATGGCTTGGCAGGGCCTGGTGTGTCAGGTCTTGCAGCTGTGCTTCCTCTTCGATGACTGATGTGGGAGTGATTTCTTATTAATAAAGAAACTGCATAGGCCCCTTGATAGGCCAACCCATAGGTGGGTGGAGTAAACAGAACAGGATGCTGGGAGAAAGAAGCTGAGTCAGGGAGTCGCCATGATTCTCCTACTGGACGCAGACGCAGGTTAAGATCTTTCCTGGTAAGCCAGCTCGTGGGCTACACAGAATATTAGAAATGGTTAGATTAATATGTAAGAGCTAGCCAATAAGAGGCTACAGATAACGGGCCAGGCAGTACTTAAAAGAATACAGTTTCCATGTAATTATTTTGGGGCATAAGCCATGTGGGTGGCTGGGTGCCGGAGACACCGCTCGTCTTACAACAGAGTGGCACCCAACGTGCTAATGAACTCCACGTAAAACCTGAGAGGGCTGAAAAAGGACAGAAAAAGAATTTAAGATAGCTTTTTGCTGTTTGTGGGTTGCGTGCCACAAAGAAATTGTCCTGACTCAGCAGCAGGAAAAAAACTGGCTGTTTTAAAATGCCAGCTTTCTGGGCTGTGCCGCCATTGCGATCTCTGTCTGGCTCCTGTGGGAGACAGAGCTTTTGAATGGAGCATTTGGAGTAAAGCTCTACCGCTTGCTTGATGGCAATGTGGAATGCTAGGTGCCTGGAACTGTGTGTGGCTCAGGGGCACCAAATTGCTCTGAGGCAGGAGTGGCTCAGCTCCACCATGCTGAACTGTGCAGGTCTCAGGCAGGAACTACCGTAATTACCGTAATAACAGCGCAGTTAAGGTTTAGACTGAACAGGACACAGGTGATACCATATTACCCCTACATGATGCAACTTAAGTTTTTAAGAACAGCTTAACATTTTAAGAAATGCTCCTGGATAGTAAAAAAATTACAGATTCACAATAAAACAGATTTCAGACATAAAAGACCTCTATGGGTCTCAATGTTGGATGAATGTACGTAGGCTTGAGAGAGAAATATATATATATATATATATATATATATATATATATATATATATATATATATATAGTTAATGCCCTTAAAAAAGGGGGGTAAAGTCTTTAAAGAGACAGAGTACAGATAGTTATAGATTAAAGAAATAAAGAAAAATAAGCCACGTAAAAATGGAAAATTCACAGAGAGTCTGGATTATATACATTGTGTTTTCTTTAAAATTTTTGACTGTGAAGGAGCTAAGTACAGAGAGACATTTCATTACATGGGCTGCCAAGCTAAACCAGAATGGATATAAGGGTATTACGATTTCAAAATTTGGGTTTAAGGATATGATGCTTGGGAAAGGGTCTTCTTTTGTTTTCACAGAGGATGAGACCCTATGGATTTCTTCTTTCCAATTTGGCATGATAGACCACGCCCTCCTGAAGGTTGCTGTGAACACCCTCAAAAAATTACTTCACTCAACTGCCAACTGAGATGACCCTGGCATACAGGTTATACCATGAAAGACCTAATTAACGATGCCCCCATTCAGCAGGAAGCAGTTTGGAGAGAAAAAACTGCGCCCATGTTCCCAAAATATTGTTTATAAATGTTCTTTTATATTTAAAGGGGGAAATGATATAGGTATGAATAATTTGCCTTTGTGTGGATTTTAAGGTCAATTTTGCTATACGTATATGTATTTCTGCTCTTGATTAAGGTATTGTGATTGTGTAGTTCATTTAAAAATGTAATGTATAATTAGAAAATATAGGTTACTAATGGATAATCATCAATGATAGTAAAGCTTGTAGTCATGTTAGTTAGATTTTCTAGATATATAGAGATATATTTCAGTTAGATAAACATTCTTCATATCTCTCAAAGACTGCAGAATATGGCTTTTAAAATACTTTAATAACTTAGGGTTTTTCATGGTAATGAGACATGTCTGCTCCTGGCAGCCCCAGCTACTTCAAGAGGAAGATGGGCATTGAAGAGGATCCTTATGGAGTTGGATAGTCATTTGGGCAAGAAACTGCTCTTGCCTGGACTGTTGCATAAACTGGACACAGAGAACCCACAGAGAGAGGACTGCTGAACTTGCCTAAAGGTGAGATGATCTTTCAGGGTTCCTAAATCATGAAAGAGTCTGCGAGACATTCTGCAGGACACAGCAGAAAGTGACTGAACTGTCTTTGAAATTTCCTGCTTTATGGAAATGTCTGCTGGATACTATGGGCCTGAAGGCCGAAGATGGATGCCCCAATGGTACAGAGGAACTTTGGGTGACTGTACAGGCAGCAAGATGTCTCTGTCATTTCTAGAGTTTTGATTTCTTGTTTGCTTAGGTAGTATTATATCCTTCTGGAGTCTTTGATGGAGTTGAAGAATGAATAGTTATAGTTTTCCTTAGTTGACCTACCGAGGATTGGCCCAGCCCTGGGCTGCCTGGTCATGGAAGCTGCTCCCCCAATTCCACAGTGGACTCCTGAGAGCCATCTAGGGCCTGAGGTTTGAGGCTGGGGAAACAGCAACCTCTCTTCCTAGGCTGGCTTCCTAGGGTATGGCCATACCCAGGGTTTCCAAGGCGGGGAAGCTGTATGCACAGTTTCAAACTGGTCAGGAAGAGGAACTGTGCCCCCTCTTTTACAGCTGGCCTTTGTGTGCTGAACAGGCCATTGAGTACCAGGTTAGGAAAACTCACTATCAGTTCCACGGCTGCCAAGTGGGGATTTGTGCTCCCTCTTCCAAGCCTGGCCTCCCCAGGGATGCCCAGGCCCTGGGGTGCCAATCCTGGGAGCTCAGCCCCCTTGACAAAAGATGGCCTCCCCAGAGCCTGCAGTGCCAAGCAAAGAAAGCTGTGTCCCCTCTTCCAAGGCCAGCCTCCCCATGGATGGCCAGGCACTGGGATCACAACACAGAAAATCTGTGTTCTCTTTTGTAGGGCTGTTCTCCCCAGTGTCATTCAAGGCCTTGGGTGTCAGCTTGGGGAAGCTGCAATCCCTATTCCATGACTGGACTCCCCATGTCTGGCCAGGCCCTGATATGCCAGGATGGGGAACCTGGTCTGTTGGTGAAGGTTTCTGTCCTGCCCAGTTCCCGCAATTGTTAAGTTCCAAAGAAATCACACAGAGTTGTACATTAACTATAAACAGATTGACCCATTTGCTCAGGCTTCTTATTAACTCTTATAATTTACATTAGTCCATTATTCTTATCTGTATTAGCCACATGCCTCAGAACCTTTTTCAGCAGCATAGTCACATCTTGTTTCTGTGTATGGACAGGACTGCAGAGGAGTGGGCTTCCTTCTTCCCAGAATTCTAATGTTCTCATTGGCCCATCTCTACTTCCTAATTGTCCCATTTACATTTCCTTCCTGCTTACTGGCCAATCAGTGTTTATTTAAAACATAATTGACAGAATATATACAATTGTCTTATACCACTTCCCCCTCTTTAAAAAAAAATCAACAAGAGGGAAGAATGTGAGCATAGTTTTCCAGGCTACTTCCTGTTGGCTGTGGGCACCGATAATCTTAAATAACCTAAAAAAAATTTAGAATTATGATCAAGTCCTGACTGGAGTATCCTGTGAGTCTTTTTTTTATTGAAAAAAAAAGAAATTTCTGCCTCCTCCCCGCCTCCCACTTCCCTCCCCCTCCTCCCACTTCTCCCCCCTCCCCCCTCCTCTCCCTCCCTCTCCAGTCTGAAGAGCAGTAAGGGTTCCCTGCCCTGTAGAAAGTCCAAAGTCCTCCCCCCTCAATCCTGGTCTAGGAAGGTGAACATCCAATCGGGCTAGGCTCCCACAAAGCCAGAACATGAAGTAGGATCAAAACCCAGTGCCATTGTCCTTGGCTTCTCAGCAGCCATCATTGTCTGCCAAATACAGAGAGTCCAGTTTTATTCCATGCTTTTTCAGTCACAGTCCAGCTGGCCTTGGTGAGCTCCCAATGGATCAGCCTCACTGTCTCCTTGGCTGGGTGCACCTCTTGTGGTCCTGACTTCTTTGCTCATATTCTCCCTCCTTCTGCTCCTCATTGGAACATTGGGAGCTCAGTCTGGTGCTTCAGTGTGGGTCTCTGTCTCTATCTCCATCCATCACCAGATGAAGGTTCTATGGTGATATGCAAGATATTCATCAGTATGGCTATAGGATAGGGTCATTTCAGGTTCCCCATCCTCAGCTGCCCCAGGAACTAACTGGGGACATCACCTTGGGCACCTGGGAGCCCCTCTAGTTCCAAGTCTCTTGCCAACTCTAAGATGGCTCCCTTAATTAAGATATGTGCTTCCCTGCTCCCCTAACCAACTTTCCTTTATCCCAATCATCCCGTTTCCCCAAGTTCCCCCAACCTCCCCTTCTCACTTTTCTCTCCCCATCTCCCCTTACCCCCTTCCCACCACACCCCCAAGATCCCAATTTTTTGCATGGCAATCTTGTCTACTTCCCATAACCAGGAGGATAGCTATATGTTTTTCTTTGGGTTCACCTTCTTATTTAGCTTCTTTAGGATATCAAATTATAGACTCACTGACCTTTATTTATCTCTAGAAACCAATTATGAGTGAGTACATCCCATGTTCATCTTTTGGGGTCTGGGTTACCTTACTCAGGATAGTGTTTTCTATTTCCATCCATTTGCGTGCAAAATTCGAGAAGTCATTGTTTTTTACCGCTGAGTAGTATTCTAATGTGTATATATTCCACACTTTATTCATCCATTCTTCCATTGAAGGGCATCTAGGTTGTCTCCAGGTTCTGGCTATTACAAATAATGAACATAGTTGAACAAATGTCCTTGTCATATGATCGGGCATCTCTTGGGTATATCCCCAAGAGTGGCATTGCTGGGTCCATGGGTAGGTTGATCCCAAATTTCCTGAGAAACTGCCACACTGCTTTCCAAAGTGGTTGGACAAGTTTGCATTCCCACCAGCAATGGATGAGGGTACCCCTTCCTCCACAGCCTCTCCAGCAAAGGCTATCATTGGTGTTTTTGATTTTAGCCATTCTGACAGGTATAAGATGATATCTCAACATTGTTATGATTTGCATTTCACTGATCACTAAGGAGGCTGAGCATGACCTTAAGTGTCTTTTGGCCATTTGAACTTCTTCTGTTGAGAATTCTCTGTTCAGATCAGTGCCCCATTTTTTAATTGGGTTAATTACCATTTTAAAGTATAGTTTCTTGAGTTCTTTAAATATTTTGGAGATCAGACTTTTGTCTGTTGCGGGGTTGGTGAAGATCTTCTCCCAGTCAGTGGGTTGCCTTTTTGTCTTAGTGATGGTGTCCTTTGCTTTACAGAAGCTTCTCAGTTTCAGTAGGTCCCATGTATTCAATGTTGCCCTTAATGTCTGTGCTGCTGGGGTTATACCTAGGAAGTGATCGCCTGTGCCCATCTGTTGTAGGGTACTTCCCACTTTCTCTTCTCTCAGGTTCAGTGTGTTCAGATTGATATTGAGGTCTTTGATCCATTTGGACTTGAGTTTTGTGCATGGTGATTGATATGGGTCTATTTTCATTCTTCTACAGGTTGACATCCAGTTGTCCCAGCACCATTTGTTGAAGATGTTTTCTTTCTTCCATTGTATACTTTTAGCACCTTTATCGAAAATGAGGTGTTCATAGGTTTGTGGGTTAAAATCTGGGTCTTCTATACGATTCCATTGGTCGACTTCTCTGTTTTTATGCCAATACCACACTGTTTTTATTACTGTAGCTCTGTAATAAGAGTTTGAAGTCAGGGATGGTAATGCCTCCAGAAGTTCCTTTATTGTATAAGATTGTTTTGGCTATCCTGGGTTTTTGTTTTTCCATACAAAGTTGATTATTGTTCTTTCAAGATCAGTGAAGAATTTTGATGGGATCTTGATGGGGATTGCATTGAATCTATAAATTGCCTTTGGTAGGATTGCCATTTTTACTATGTTGATCCTCCCAATCCAAGAGCAAGGGAGATCCTTCCATTTTCTGGTATCCTCTTCAATTTCTTTCTTCAATGCCTTAAAGTTCTTGTCAAATAGATCTTTCACTTCTTTGGTTAGAGTCACCCCGAGATATTTTATGCTGTTTGTGGCTATCGTGAAAGGTGATGCTTCTCTGATTTCCCTCTCTGCTTCCATATCCTTTGTGTATTGTACTAAGAGGAGCGGTGGGGCTGCGTCCCTGGCACCCAGCCTCCTGCATGGCTTATGCCCCAAAATAATTACATGGAAACTGTATTCTTTTAAACACTGCCTGGCCCATTAGTTCCAGTTTCTTCCTGGCTAGCTCTTACATATTAATCTAACCCATTTCTAATATTCTTTGTAGCCCACGAGCTGGCTTACCAAGGAAGATCTTAACCTGCGTCTGTCTGGAGTGGGAGAATCATGGCAACTCCCTGACTCAGCTTCTTTCTCCCAGCATTCTGTTCTGTTTACTCTACCCACCTAAGAGTTGGCCTATCAAGGGGCCTAGGCAGTTTCTTTATTAATAAGAAATCACTCCCACATCATTTCCCCTTTTTCTGTTTAAACAAAAAGAAAGGCTTTAACTTTAACATAGTAAAATTACATATAACAAAACAGTTATCAAGCAAGATTTACAATTACAATATTTATATCTACTTTATCTTTTATCATAACTAAGGAAAACTATAACTATAACTAACCATTCTTCAACTCCATCAAAGACTCCAGAAGGATATAATATTACCTAAGCAAACAAGAAATAAGAAAAACTCTAGAAATGACAGAGACATCTCGCTGCCTGTACAGTCACCCAAAGTTCCTCTGTACCATTGGGGCATCCATCTTCGGCCTTCAGGCCCATAGTATCTAGCAGACATTTCCATAAAGCAGGAAATTTCAAAGACAGTTCAGTCACTTTCTGCTGTGTCGTGCAGAATGTCTCGTGAGACTCTTTCATGATTTAGGAACCCCGAAAGATCATCTCACCTTTAGGCAAGTTCAGCAGTCCTCTCTCTGTGGGTTCTCTGTGTCCAGTTTATGCAACAGTCCAGGCAAGAGCAGTTTCTTGCCCAAATGGCTATCAAGCTCCATAAGGATCCTCTTCGATGCCCATCTTCCTCTTTAAGTAGATTGGCGCTATCAGGAGCAGACGTGTCTCATTGTTATGAAAAGCCCTAGGTTATTAAAACATTTAAATGCCATATTCTGCAGTCTTTGAAAGATATGAAGAATGCCTATCTAACTGAAATATATCTCTATACATCTAGAAAATCCAACTAACATGATTACAAGCTTATTATTGATGATTATCCATTAACAACCTATGTTTCCTAATTATGCGTTACATTTTAAAAATGAACTATACAATCACAATACCTTAATCAAGATCAGAAATACATATACATATAACAAAATTGACCTTAAAATCCATACCAATGCAAATTATTCATACCTATATCAGTGTATAGGAGGGTGACTGATTTTTTGGAGTTGATCTTGTATCCGGCCACATTACTAAAGGTGTTTATCAGCTGTAGGAGTTCTTTGGTGGAGTTTTTGGGGTCGCTTATGTACACTATCATATCATCTGCAAATAACGAAAGTTTAACTTCTTTCTTTCCAATTTGAATCCCCTTGATCCCTTATGTTGTCTTATTGCTATTGATAAAACTTCAAGCACTGTATTGAAGAGGTATGGAGAGAGTGGACAGCCTCGTTGTGTTCCTGATTTTAGTGGGATGGCTTTGAGTTTCTCTCTGTTTAGTTTGATGTTAGCTGTCGGCTTGCTGTAAATAGCTTTTATTATATTTAGGTATGACCCTTGTATCCCTAATCTCTCCAAGACTTTTATCATAAAGGGATGTTGAATTTTGTCAAAAGCTTTTTCAGCATCTAATGAAATGATCATATGGTTTTTTTCTTTCAGTTTATTTATATGATAGATTACATTGATAGATTTTCGTATGTTGAACCAGCCCTGCATCTCTGGGATGAAGCCTTATTCTTATCTGTGTTAGCCACATGGCTCAGTACCTTTTCAACAGCGTAGTCACATCTTGCTTCTGTGTCTGGACAAGACTGCAGAGGGAGCTTCCCTCTTCCCAGAATTCTCCTTGACCCACCTCTACTTCCTGTCTGGTTGTCCTGCCTATATTTCCTGTCTGGCTACTGGCATTTATTTAAGACATAATTGTCAGAATATAGACAATTGTCCCACACCAAAGTTAAGGACAGTAAACAAGCAGAGATTACACTGCAGGTCAGGATACTCAGTATGAAGACTACAGATGTGTCAGGACAGTGAACAAGCACATTACACACTGCAATCCAGGACAGTGAAAAAGTACAGAACTCACTGAACTTCTGGACAGTGAAAAAATGCAGTGCTTACGTAGTTGAGGACATCGAATAAGCACAATTCATACTGCAGTTCATGTGCGTGAACAAGTACAGTGCACATTGCAGTTCAGGACAGTAAAGAATCACAATGCACACTGAAGTGCGGGACAGTGAGGAAGTACAGTGCACACTGCAGTTCAGGATAGCAGACTAGCACAATGCACACTGTAGTCAAGGGCAGCGTAATGCACTGTACATCCAAAGTAAAGGACAGTGACATTCACAGCGCACAGTGTTCATTACACTGAAGAAGCAGAGTGCACACTGTAGTCTAGGGCAGTGAAGAATCTCAGTGCAGACTGAAATCCTGGACAGTTAATAAGCACAGTGCATACTACAATCCAGGGCAGTGAAACAGCACCGTGCACAATGCAGTCCAGTACAGAGAACAAGCACAGTGCATACTGAAGCTCAGGGGAGGTAAGAGCAGAGCACATGCCAATTTAAGGACAGTGAATAAGTACAGGGCTCACTGAAGTTCAGTACAATGAACAAGAAGAATGCAGGTGCAGTTCAGGACAGTTAGCAAGCAGAGTAAACTCACAATTCAGGAGAATATACAAGCACATTGCACACTTCCAGTTCTGGACAGTAAAAAGCACAGTTACACTGTAGTCCAGTACAGTGAAGAAACACAGTGAACACTGTGCTTCAGCACACTGAACAAGCACCTTACACAGACATTTCACAACAGTGAAATATCACAGGGCACATGTAGTTCAGGACAGCAAAATGAGAAATGGGCAGTGAAAAGTGACAGTCCACTGCACTTCAGGAAAGTGAGCAAGCAGAATGCCCACAAATAACTGACAGTGAACAAGGAGAGTGTGTACATGGTTCAAGACAGTGAACAGTTACAGTATACTGCAGATAAGACACTGAGCAGGACAGTGCGGGCTGCAGTTCAAGACAGTGAGCAAGCAACGGTCATGTGCAGTTGAGGACAGTGAGAGAGCAGAATGCACACGCCATGGAAGAGGGGTCACAGCTTCTTTGTCCTGGCACCTAAATGTCATTTCAGCAAGAAGAAAGTCAACTACGCAAGAGGATGCACAGCCACCCCAGCCAGACACGCCAGGGCCTAGCCAGCCTGGATTCCCCAGGCTGTGTCGCCAGGGCTTGGCTATTCCTGGGAAGGCCAACCATGGTAAAGGGAGCACAATGCTGTGCTGGCCCTGGGGAAGCCAGCGTGCTGGCACTGGGGACACTGAAAGTAGAAGAGAGGGTGCAGCTTCCCCAACCTAGTATCCAAGGGCCAGTCTGTCAAAGGGAAGTCATGGAAGAGAGGGCATATTTTCCCTGTCTGTTGTGAGAGTGTGGGCATACCTTCTCTAGCCTGGCACTCCAGGGCCTCAACAGTCCTGGGTTGAAGCTAGCTTGGAAAATGTGGCACAGTTCCCATTCCAGCAGGTGAGGAAGTGAGGGAGTGGCTTTCCCAACCTGTCACCCAATGGCCTGTCTAGTACACAGAGGTCACCTGTGGAAGAGGGGGCACAACTACCCAGCCAGCCAGCTCAGATACCTGATGGCCCTGAGGAGGCCATCCATTGAAGAGGGGACTAAGCTTCCTTGGTCAGTCTCACCAGGGGGCTCAGTTATGCTGCCTCAAGTTGTGGAAGAGTGGGCACATCTTGCCCATCCTGGCACCCAAGGGCCTTGTTAGCCCTGAGGAGGTCAACTGTGGAGGAGGGGGTACAGTTCTACTGCCTATCAGCCATCGACCTGTGAGCACAATTCCCCAGTCTGACACCCCAGGGTCTTGTCCAACTAGAAATCTTTCCTGTATGGCACCACAGGCCCTGGCAGGCCTTGGGGAGACCATTTTGAAGGAGGGGAGCACAACTTCTCTGAACTGGCACCACAGGTCCTGACTGGGCCTCAGGAGACCTGCCAATGAAGAGGGGTATAGCTTGCTTGGCCTGACATCCAACGGTGTGGCCAGTCCTGGGAAGACCAGCTTTGGCAGAGAAGTGGCAGATTCCCTGGTCTGGCACCCTAGGGCTTTGCTGGCCCTGGAAAAGTCAGCTGTGGAAGTGGAAGAGCAGACATAGCTTCCCTGGCCTGGAACCCCCAGGACCTGGCCAGCCTGGCGAAGGTCAGCCAAGGAAGAGGGTATGCAGCTTCACCTGCCCAGTACTTCAGGTCCTGGCTGGCTCTGAAGAGACTAGTAGTGGAAGAGGGGGTTCAGTTTCACTAGCCTGGTACCTTTGGGACAAGTTAGCCCTGCGTTGTCCATCTGTGAAAGAGTGAAACAGCATCTCTGGACTGGCACCACAGAACTTCATCAGCCCTGGTAGACCAGCCAAGGAAGAAGGGCCATAGGTACCCAGTTTGCCACCCCAGAGACTTGCTAACACTAGAGAGTCTAGCCATTGAAGAGGGGTTGCAGCTTGTTGGCATGGCAGCAGAAGCCCGGCAAGACCTAGCGAGGCCTGCCATGAAAGAGGGGACATAGTTTCCCTTCCCTGGTACCATAGGCCCTCAGCCTTGGGAATACAGTCATGGAAGATGGGGTGGAGATTCCCTGGTGGCTTCCCAGAGCAAGATCACATGAGTGTGTGGCTGGCACTGGGGGCACTAGCAGTGGAAGTGGGGGCTCAGCTTCCCTGGCCTGGAACCCCAGGTTCAGGCTGGTCCACGGAAAGTCATCTGTGGATGCGGTGGGGGGGGGCAGTTCCCCTGCCTGGATGTCATAGTAGAGTGGGTGCATCTTCTCCAACATTGCACCCCAGGGTTTGGCCATCCCAGGGGAGGCAGGCCATGAAAGAGGAGGCACGATTATTGTGCCTGGCATCCATGGAATTCAGTGTACAGCTTCCCCAGCCTTGCACCCCATGGCTTGGTCAGTCTGCAGAGGCCTGTTATGGAAGAGGGGACATAACTTCCTAACCATGTGCCCCAGTTCCTTGTCAGCCCTGGGGAGGCCAGCCATGAAAAAGGGGATGCATCTTCTTCTGTCTGCCTCCTCAGTCCCTGGGTGGAAAATGGGGAATAGATTCCCTGGTGGCACCCCAGGGACTGGACAGCCATGGGGAGGCCAGACATGGGATTTCAGGCTCAGCTTTACCTCTCTGGCACCCCAGTTTGTGGTCAGCACTGAGGAGGCCAGAAGTGCAGTTTCCTTGGGCTGCCACCTTAGGGAATGGTGGGCACAGGGGAATTCAGCCCTGGAAGAGGGGTACAGTTCCCTTGCCTGACAGTTGTGGAAGAGTGGGCACATCTTCCCAGGCCCGGCACAGCATAGCCTGACCGGCCGTTGAGAGGCCAGTTGTGGAAGAGGGTACACATTTTCTTGCCTGGCAGTCTTGGAAGAGTATCACATCTTTCCCAGCCTGGCACACTAGGATCTGTCCAGCCCTTAGGAGGCTAGTCATTGAAGAAGGGTTGCAGCTTAATCTGTCTGGCACCCCAGGACCCGGTTAGCACTGGGGAGGCCACCCATTCAAGAGGGGATGTATTTTCCATGACCTGGCACCCCAAGGCCTGGCTGGTGGTGTGGAGGCCAGCCATGAAAGAGAGGCTATAGCTACCTTACCTGGCACTCCACACACTGTCTGACCCTGGGAAGTGGTAGAGGGGTGACATCTTTCCAGGTGTGACACCTCAGAGACTAGATAGGCCTCGAGAAGTTGGTCATGGAAGTGGGAGTATAGCTTCCTGACCTGGAGCACCAGGGCCTGGATGGACCTGGGAAGGCCAGCAATGGAAGAGGTGGCACAGCCTCCTCTCCTGGCACCCCAGGGCCTGGTGGGTTGTGGGGAGGCCAGGCCTGGAAGAGGGGGCACAGCTTCCTCAGGCTCATACCCCAGTACCTGGCAGGCCCTGGAAAGGACAATTGTGGAAGAGGGAGCACATATTACCAGGCCTGGTACTCCAGGGACTGGTCAGCCAATAGAAGGCCATGCATGGAAGAGGGGGACACAGCATACCTGGCGTAGCACTCCAGGGCATGGCCTTTCTGGGTAAGGCATGCTTATGGAAAGGGTGAACAGCTTCCCAGCCTGGCACACTGGGGCCTGGCCAGTCACGAAAGAGAGAGCACAGATTCTCCGGCCAGGGACAACAGGTACTAGCCCACCTAGGGAAGGCCAGCTGTGGGAGAGAGGCCTCAGCTTCCCCAAACTGGCACCCCAGTTAGTGGCTGGCACTGGAGAGGCCAGTAGTGAAAGAGGGAATACAGCTCCTGACCTGGCACCCCTGGGCCTGGCCAGTCCTGGGGGATGCCAAACTTGGAACATGGGGGCAGTTACCCTCCAGGCAGTCAGGGAACTGAGGACGCAACTTCTCAAACCTGTCACCCAATGGCCTGGCTGCCAGTGTGGAGGCTAGCCGTGAAGAGGTTTGCAGCTTCCTGAGCTGGCACTCCAGGTCCCAGAAAGCCCTGGGAGGCCAGGCCATGGAGGAGGAGGTGCAGCTTTCCCAGCTTGGTACCTCAGGGCCTGGCCAGGCATGAGAGGTCAGGGCATGGAAGAGGTGCAGAGCTTCCATGGCCTGGACACCTTAGGGAACTGGCCTGTGCCCTGGGAGTCCAGCTGTTGAAGAGTGAGCCAGAGCTTCTATAGCCTGGTACCCCAGGGACTGGCTGCTGGCCTTGGGGAAGCAAGCTGTGGAATAGGGGGTACATCTTCCCAGGCTAACACATTATGACTTGCTGGCCCTGGAGAGGCTAGCCATGAAAGAAGGGGTGCCGCTTCAGCCTGGGAACCCCAGGGCCTTCCTAGGCTCTTGGAAGGCCAGCTGTGGAAGATGTGGTGCAGTTCCCCTGTCTGGCAGCCATAGAACTGTTGGTAAAATATCCCTAGCTGTGCACTCCTGAACCTGTTCTGACCCAGAAGATCAGCTGTGTAAAAGGGCACAAATATAGCAGCTC
>CADCXT010004005.1:0-25318 GCA_902806775.1 Microtus agrestis
AGTGAATTTCATGAAATGCTTTTGTGAGAAACGCACATGTGTTACTCTGAAATGAGAAGCGTCTGTTTGGGATATGTCAAAGTATGGTTAAAAGTGAGAACAGTGTTCCTTTTCTCTGTAGAAGCTTTACTTTGAAAGATAATCACGATCTTTGAAAGTCAGTGAATTTCATGAAATGCTTTTGTGAGAAACGCACATGTGTTACTCTGAAATGAGAAGCGTCTGTTTGGGATATGTCAAAGTATGGTTAAAAGTGAGAACAGTGTTCCTTTTCTCTGTAGAAGCTTTACTTTGAAAGATAATCACGTTCTTTGAAAGTCAGTGAATTTCATGAAATGCTTTTGTGAGAAACGCACATGTGTTACTCTGAAATGAGAAGCGTCTGTTTGGGATATGTCAAAGTATGGTTAAAAGTGAGAACAGTGTTCCTTTTCTCTGTAGAAGCTTTACTTTGAAAGATAATCACGTTCTTTGAAAGTCAATGAATTTCATGAAATGCTTTTGTGAGAAACGCACATGTGTTACTCTGAAATGAGAAGCGTCTGTTTGGGATATGTCAAAGTATGGTTAAAAGTGAGAACAGTGTTCCTTTTCTCTGTAGAAGCTTTACTTTGAAAGATAATCACGTTCTTTGAAAGTCAATGAATTTCATGAAATGCTTTTGTGAGAAACGCACATGTGTTACTCTGAAATGAGAAGCGTCTGTTTGGGATATGTCAAAGTATGGTTAAAAGTGAGAACAGTGTTCCTTTTCTCTGTAGAAGCTTTACTTTGAAAGATAATCACGTTCTTTGAAAGTCAGTGAATTTCATGAAATGCTTTTGTGAGAAACGCACATGTGTTACTCTGAAATGAGAAGCGTCTGTTTGGGATATGTCAAAGTATGGTTAAAAGTGAGAACAGTGTTCCTTTTCTCTGTAGAAGCTTTACTTTGAAAGATAATCACGTTCTTTGAAAGTCAAAATGAATTTCATGAAATGCTTTTGTGAGAAACGCACATGTGTTACTCTGAAATGAGAAGCGTCTGTTTGGGATATGTCAAAGTATGGTTAAAAAGTGAGAACAGTGTTCCTTTTCTCTGTAGAAGCTTTACTTTGAAAGATAATCACGTTCTTTGAAAGTCAATGAATTTCATGAAATGCTTTTGTGAGAAACGCACATGTGTTACTCTGAAATGAGAAGCGTCTGTTTGGGATATGTCAAAGTATGGTTAAAAGTGAGAACAGTGTTCCTTTTCTCTGTAGAAGCTTTACTTTGAAAGATAATCACGTTCTTTGAAAGTCAATGAATTTCATGAAATGCTTTTGTGAGAAACGCACATGTGTTACTCTGAAATGAGAAGCGTCTGTTTGGGATATGTCAAAGTATGGTTAAAAGTGAGAACAGTGTTCCTTTTCTCTGTAGAAGCTTTACTTTGAAAGATAATCACGTTCTTTGAAAGTCAAATGAATTTCATGAAATGCTTTTGTGAGAAACGCACATGTGTTACTCTGAAATGAGAAGCGTCTGTTTGGGATATGTCAAAGTATGGTTAAAAGTGAGAACAGTGTTCCTTTTCTCTGTAGAAGCTTTACTTTGAAAGATAATCACGTTCTTTGAAAGTCAAAATGAATTTCATGAAATGCTTTTGTGAGAAACGCACATGTGTTACTCTGAAATGAGAAGCGTCTGTTTGGGATATGTCAAAGTATGGTTAAAAGTGAGAACAGTGTTCCTTTTCTCTGTAGAAGCTTTACTTTGAAAGATAATCACGTTCTTTGAAAGTCAAAAAGAATTTCATGAAATGCTTTTGTGAGAAACGCACATGTGTTACTCTGAAATGAGAAGCGTCTGTTTGGGATATGTCAAAGTATGGTTAAAAGTGAGAACAGTGTTCCTTTTCTCTGTAGAAGCTTTACTTTGAAAGATAATCACGTTCTTTGAAAGTCAATGAATTTCATGAAATGCTTTTGTGAGAAACGCACATGTGTTACTCTGAAATGAGAAGCGTCTGTTTGGGATATGTCAAAGTATGGTTAAAAGTGAGAACAGTGTTCCTTTTCTCTGTAGAAGCTTTACTTTGAAAGATAATCACGTTCTTTGAAAGTCAAAATGAATTTCATGAAATGCTTTTGTGAGAAACGCACATGTGTTACTCTGAAATGAGAAGCGTCTGTTTGGGATATGTCAAAGTATGGTTAAAAGTGAGAACAGTGTTCCTTTTCTCTGTAGAAGCTTTACTTTGAAAGATAATCACGTTCTTTGAAAGTCAAATGAATTTCATGAAATGCTTTTGTGAGAAACGCACATGTGTTACTCTGAAATGAGAAGCGTCTGTTTGGGATATGTCAAAGTATGGTTAAAAGTGAGAACAGTGTTCCTTTTCTCTGTAGAAGCTTTACTTTGAAAGATAATCACGTTCTTTGAAAGTCAAAATGAATTTCATGAAATGCTTTTGTGAGAAACGCACATGTGTTACTCTGAAATGAGAAGCGTCTGTTTGGGATATGTCAAAGTATGGTTAAAAGTGAGAACAGTGTTCCTTTTCTCTGTAGAAGCTTTACTTTGAAAGATAATCACGTTCTTTGAAAGTCAAAATGAATTTCATGAAATGCTTTTGTGAGAAACGCACATGTGTTACTCTGAAATGAGAAGCGTCTGTTTGGGATATGTCAAAGTATGGTTAAAAGTGAGAACAGTGTTCCTTTTCTCTGTAGAAGCTTTACTTTGAAAGATAATCACGTTCTTTGAAAGTCAGTGAATTTCATGAAATGCTTTTGTGAGAAACGCACATGTGTTACTCTGAAATGAGAAGCGTCTGTTTGGGATATGTCAAAGTATGGTTAAAAGTGAGAACAGTGTTCCTTTTCTCTGTAGAAGCTTTACTTTGAAAGATAATCACGTTCTTTGAAAGTCAGTGAATTTCATGAAATGCTTTTGTGAGAAACGCACATGTGTTACTCTGAAATGAGAAGCGTCTGTTTGGGATATGTCAAAGTATGGTTAAAAGTGAGAACAGTGTTCCTTTTCTCTGTAGAAGCTTTACTTTGAAAGATAATCACGTTCTTTGAAAGTCAATGAATTTCATGAAATGCTTTTGTGAGAAACGCACATGTGTTACTCTGAAATGAGAAGCGTCTGTTTGGGATATGTCAAAGTATGGTTAAAAGTGAGAACAGTGTTCCTTTTCTCTGTAGAAGCTTTACTTTGAAAGATAATCACGTTCTTTGAAAGTCAAATGAATTTCATGAAATGCTTTTGTGAGAAACGCACATGTGTTACTCTGAAATGAGAAGCGTCTGTTTGGGATATGTCAAAGTATGGTTAAAAGTGAGAACAGTGTTCCTTTTCTCTGTAGAAGCTTTACTTTGAAAGATAATCACGTTCTTTGAAAGTCAATGAATTTCATGAAATGCTTTTGTGAGAAACGCACATGTGTTACTCTGAAATGAGAAGCGTCTGTTTGGGATATGTCAAAGTATGGTTAAAAGTGAGAACAGTGTTCCTTTTCTCTGTAGAAGCTTTACTTTGAAAGATAATCACGTTCATTTGAAAGTCAGTGAATTTCATGAAATGCTTTTTGTGAGAAACGCACATGTGTTACTCTGAAATGAGAAGCGTCTGTTTGGGATATGTCAAAGTATGGTTAAAAGTGAGAACAGTGTTCCTTTTCTCTGTAGAAGCTTTACTTTGAAAGATAATCACGATCTTTGAAAGTCAAGTGAATTTCATGAAATGCTTTTGTGAGAAACGCACATGTGTTACTCTGAAATGAGAAGCGTCTGTTTGGGATATGTCAAAGTATGGTTAAAAGTGAGAACAGTGTTCCTTTTCTCTGTAGAAGCTTTACTTTGAAAGATAATCACGTTCATTTGAAAGTCAGTGAATTTCATGAAATGCTTTTGTGAGAAACGCACATGTGTTACTCTGAAATGAGAAGCGTCTGTTTGGGATATGTCAAAGTATGGTTAAAAGTGAGAACAGTGTTCCTTTTCTCTGTAGAAGCTTTACTTTGAAAGATAATCACGTTCTTTGAAAGTGAATGAATTTCATGAAATGCTTTTGTGAGAAACGCACATGTGTTACTCTGAAATGAGAAGCGTCTGTTTGGGATATGTCAAAGTATGGTTAAAAGTGAGAACAGTGTTCCTTTTCTCTGTAGAAGCTTTACTTTGAAAGATAATCACGATCATTTGAAAGTCAGTGAATTTCATGAAATGCTTTTGTGAGAAACGCACATGTGTTACTCTGAAATGAGAAGCGTCTGTTTGGGATATGTCAAAGTATGGTTAAAAGTGAGAACAGTGTTCCTTTTCTCCGTAGAAGCTTTACTTTGAAAGATAATCACGATCATTTGAAAGTCAGTGAATTTCATGAAATGCTTTTGTGAGAAACGCACATGTGTTACTCTGAAATGAGAAGCGTCTGTTTGGGATATGTCAAAGTATGGTTAAAAGTGAGAACAGTGTTCCTTTTCTCCGTAGAAGCTTTACTTTGAAAGATAATCACGTTCTTTGAAAGCAAAAGAATTTCATGAAATGCTTTTGTGAGAAACGCACATGTGTTACTCTGAAATGAGAAGCGTCTGTTTGGGATATGTCAAAGTATGGTTAAAAGTGAGAACAGTGTTCCTTTTCTCTGTAGAAGCTTTACTTTGAAAGATAATCACGTTCTTTGAAAGCCAAAGAATTTCATGAAATGCTTTTGTGAGAAACGCACATGTGTTACTCTGAAATGAGAAGCGTCTGTTTGGGATATGTCAAAGTATGGTTAAAAGTGAGAACAGTGTTCCTTTTCTCTGTAGAAGCTTTACTTTGAAAGATAATCACGTTCTTTGAAAGTCAGTGAATTTCATGAAATGCTTTTGTGAGAAAGGCACATGTGTTACTCTGAAATGAGAAGCGTCTGTTTGGGATATGTCAAGGTATGGTTAAAAGTGAGAACAGTGTTCCTTTTCTTTTTAAAAATTTTTTTTTAAAAAAAAATAAATTTTTTTAAAAATTAAATATTTTAGGAAATGCTTTTGTGAGAAACGCACATGTGTTACTCTGAATGGAGAAGCGTCTGTTTGAGATATGTCAAAGTATGGTGAAAAGTGAGAACAGTGTTCCTTTTCTCTGTAGAAGCTTTACTTTGAAAGATAATCACGTTCTTTGAAAGCAAAATAATTTCATGAAATGCTTTTGTGAGAAACGCACATGTGTTACTCTGAAATGAGAAGCGTCTGTTTGGAATATGTCAAAGTATGGTTAAAAGTGAGAACAGTGTTCCTTTTCTCTGTAGAAGCTTTACGTTGAAAGATAATCACGTGCTTTGAAAGTGTATGAATATTCTGAAATGCTTTTGTGAGAAACGCACATGTGTTACTCTGAATTGAGAAGCGTCTGTTTGGGATAGGTCAAAGTATGGTTAAAAGTGAGAACAGTGTTCCTTTTCTGTGTAGAAGCTTTACTTTGAAAGATAATCACGTTCTTTGAAAGCAAAATAATTTCATGAAATGCTTCTGTCAGAAACGCACATGTGTTACTCTGAAATGAAAAGCGTCTGTTTTGAATATGTCAAAGTATGGTTAAAAGTGAGAACAGTGTTCCTTTTCTCTGTAGAAGCTTTACGTTGAAAGATAATCACGTGATTTGAAAGTGTATGAATTTCCTGATATGCTTTTGTGAGTATCGCACATGTGTTACTCTGAAATGAGAAGCGTCTTTTTGGGATATGTCAAAGTATGGTTAAAAGTGAGAACAGTGATCCTTTTCTCTGTAGAAGCTTTACTTTGAAAGATAATCACGTTCTTTGAAAGCAAAAGAATTTCATGAAATGCTTTTGTGAGAAACGCTCATGTGTTACTCTGAAATGAGAAGCGTCTGTTTGGAATATGTCAAAGTATGGTTAAAAGTGAGAACAGTGTTCCTTTTCTCCGTAGAAGCTTTACTTTGAAATATAATCATGTTCTTTGAAAGCAAAAGAATTTCCTGAAATGCTTTTGTGAGAAACGCACATGTGTTACTCTGAAATGAGAAGCGTCTGTTTGGGATATGTCAAAGTATGGTTAAAAGTGAGAACAGTGGAGAGGCCGGCGGCCCAGACGCGGTGGGCGGAGGCCTGCAAACACCAGCGAGCAGAAGAAGTCCACAGGGCGAATGGTGAGCCTAGTAGTATCCCTGAAGTCCACCCTGTACAGGGAGAGTGTTCTTGCCCTGCGACTGGACACACGAAACTGAGTGGGGGCACTCCCCAACTACCTTGACATCCCCCCATTAGCCTGCGAGGGTTGTTACCCTCTGCTGGGGCTGCTCCTCCTCACTGAGACCTCTCTCTCCCGGGAATATCCCAGACTGCGCCTAGGGTCCTCCTTCACTCCCCCGCCCTTCCGCTGGCCGCGGGATCAGCAAGTTAAATCTTTTTGGGCACTGGATAGGGAGCTCAGGGCAGAGGGCAGCAGGAGTTCCTCAGTTTTGGTGGCTGGCCTGCAGAGGGGAAGGCCTTTTGTTGGCGAGGTCCCTGGCAAACCAGGAGCCTGGTCCTGGTCCTGAAGACGCTACCGAGTAGTGAAAGAGATCTTGTCCAGCGTCGGGACCCAAGAAACGGGGAGAAGGCATTTTGTAAGCAGGGCCCCTGGCCAGCAGGAAAACCCGTTCCTGTTTTAAAAGACACATTAGATAGCATCGATAGGACAAGATGGGCAGGCGCCAAGGCAAGAATTCACCCAACAATCTGAAAAGCAACATGAAAACACCAGAACCCAATGATCTCACAACAGAAGGACTTGAACACCCTAACACAGAAGAAGTGGAAAAAATTGACTTAATGAAAGCAATAGAGTCCCTTAAACAACATGTAAAAAACACCCTTATAGAAATAGAGGAGAAGTACGACAAAAAGTTTGAAGAAATGAGTAAAAATTTGAAGATTTGAGTAAATATGTACATGAGACTCTGGGAAATCAAGAAAAATCAAACAAACAGGTAATGGAAACAGTTCAAGAATTGAAAACTGAAATGGAAGCAAGGAAGAAAACACAAACTGAGAACCAGCTGGATATGGAAAAACTAGGTCAACGATCAGAGTCTACAGAAACAAGCATAATCAATAGAATACAAGAGATAGAAGAAAGAATCTCAGATTCTGAGGACACCATAGAGAAAATAAACGCACTGATCAAAGAAAATAGCAAAGCCAACAAATACTCATCACAAAACATTCAGGAATTATGGGACCCAATAAAAAGACCAAACCTAAGGATAATTGGAATAGAAGAAGGAGAAGAATCACAGCTCAAAGGCCCAGAAAATATTTTTAACAAGATTATGGAAGAAAACTTTCCCAACATAAAGAAAGATATTCCTTTGAATATTCAAGAAGGATACAGAACACCAAACAGACTGGATCAAAGAAAAACATCCCCTCGCCATATAATAATCAAAACACAAAATATACAGGTTAAAAAAAGAATATTAAGAGCTGCAAAGGAAAAGGGGCAAGTAACTTATAAAGGTAAACCGATCAGACTTACACCTGACTTCTCTATGGAAACCATGAAGGCCAGAAGGTCCTGGATAGAGGTTCTGCAAAAACTAAGGGACCATGGATGCAAACCCAAACTACTATACCCAGCCAAGCTATTGTTCACTATCAATGGAGAAAACAAGACATTCCAAGATAAGAACAAATTTAAACAATACATAGCCACAAATCCAGCCCTACAGAAAATAATAGAAGGAAAATCACAACCGAAGGTTTCCAGCATTGCCAACACTGCCAACAATAACTCAGGCGTCTAGCGAACCTTCACCAGCACACCTCAAAGAAGGGAGACACACATACACTACTACCAAAAACAATAATAACCGGAGTAAACAACCACTGGTCATTAGTATCACTTAATATTAATGGCCTCAATTCACCCATAAAAAGGCACAGGCTAAGGGATTGGATACGAAAACAGGATCCAACATTCTGCTGTTTGCAAGAAACACATCTCAACTACAAAGACAGGCATCTGCTTAGAGTAAAGGGCTGGGAAAAGGTGTTTCAAGCAAATGGTCCTAAGAAAAAAGCAGGTGTGGCCATACTAATTTCTAACAAAACTGACTTCAAACTAAAGTCAATCAGAAGAGATTGAGATGGACACTTTATACTCATAACAGGAACAATTCATCAGGATGAAGTCTCAATCCTGAATATCTATGCCCCTAATATAAAAGCACCCACCTATGTAAAAGAAATATTACTAGAACTGAAGGCAGACATCAAACCACACACACTAGTAATAGGAGACTTCAATACTCCTCTTTCTCCAATGGACAGGTCAATCAGACAGAAACCTAATAAAGAATTAAAAGAATTATTAGAGGTAATGAAGCAAATGGACTTAACAGACATCTATAGAACATTCCACCCAAAAAGGAAAGAATATACCTTCTTCTCTGCAGCTCATGGAACCTTCTCAAAAATTGACCACATACTCGGAAACAAAGGAAACCTCCACAGATACAAAAAAATATCAGTGTCCACATGTGTCTTATCAGATCACCACGGACTAAAGCTAGAAGGCAATAACAATGCTACCCCCAGAAAGCAGACAAACTCATGGAAACTGAACAGTCAACTACTGAACCACACATGGGTCAAGGAAGAAATTAAGAAAGAAATTAAAGTCTTTCTTGAATTTAATGAAAATAAAGAGACAACATACTCAAACCTATGGGACAGGTTGAAAGCAGTGCTGAGAGGAAAGTTCATAGCACTAAGTGCCCACTTAAAGAAAACAGAGAAAGCATACATTGAGGACTTAAAAGCACACCTGAAAGCTCTAGAAAAAAAAGAAGCGGATTTGCCCAGGAGGAGTAGAAGACTGGAAATAATCAAACTGAGGGCAGAAATCAACAAAATAGAAACACAGAAAATAGTCCAAAGAATCAATGAAACAAAAAGTTGGTTCTTGGAGAAAATCAACAAGATCGACAAACCCCTATCCAAACTAATTAAACAACAGAGAGAGAACATGCAAATAAACAAGATCAGCAATGAAAAGGGGGACATAACCACAGACACAGAGGAAATTCAGAGAATCATTAGATCTTACTACAAAAGCCTGTATGCCACAAAACTGGAAAATGCAAAAGAAATGGACAGTTTTTTAGATAAGTATAACATACCAAAGCTAAACCAAGACCAGGTGAATGATCTAAATAGACCTGTTAGTCGCGAAGAACTAGAAACTGTTATCAAAAATCTCCCTACCAAAAAAAGCCCAGGACCAGATGGTTTCAATGCAGAATTCTACCAGAACTTCCAAGAAGAGCTAATACCTATACTCCTTAATGTATTTCACAATATAGAAACAGAAGAGTCATTGCCAAATTCCTTTTATGAAGCCACAGTTACCTTGATACCAAAACCACACAAAGACCCAACCAAGAAAGAGAATTACAGGCCTATCTCACTCATGAATATCGACGCAAAAATTCTCAATAAAATACTGGCAAACCGAATCCAAGAACACATTAGAAAAATTATCCACTATGATCAAGTAGGCTTCATCCCAGAGATGCAGGGTTGGTTCAACATACGTAAATCTATCAATGTAATCTACCATATAAATAAACTGAAAGAAAAAAACCATATGATCATTTCATTAGATGCTGAAAAAGCATTCGACAAAATTCAACACCCCTTTATGATAAAGGTCTTGGAGAGATTAGGGATACAAGGGTCATACCTAAATATAATAAAAGCTATTTACAGCAAGCCGACAGCTAACATTAAAATGAACGGAGAAAAACTCAAAGCCATCCCACTAAAATCAGGAACAAGACAAGGATGTCCACTCTCTCCATACCTCTTCAATATAGTGCTTGAAGTTCTAGCAATAGCAATAAGACAACATAAAGGGATCAAGGGGATTCGTATTGGAAAGGAAGAAGTTAAGCTTTCGTTATTTGCAGATGATATGATAGTATACATAAGCGACCCCAAAAACACTACAAAAGAACTCCTACAGCTGATAAACGCCTTTAGTAATGTGGCAGGATACAAGATCAACTCCAAAAAGTCAGTGGCCTTCCTATACACTAAGGATAAGATAGCAGAGAGGGAAATCAGAGAAGCATCACCTTTCACGATAGCCACAAATAGCATAAAATATCTAGGGGTAACTCTGACCAAGGAAGTGAAAGATCTATTTGACAAGAACTTTAAGTCTTTGAAGAAAGAAATTGAAGAGGACACCAGAAAATGGAAGGATCTCCCTTGCTCTTGGATTGGGAGGATCAACATAGTAAAAATGGCAATTATACCAAAAGCAATTTATAGATTCAATGCAATTCCCATCAAAATCCCATCAAAATTCTTCACAGATCTGGAAAAGACAATAATCAACTTTATATGGAAAAACAAAAAACCCAGGATAGCCAAAACAATCTTATACAATAAAGGAATGTCTGGAGGCATTACCATCCCTGACTTCAAACTCTATTATAGAGCTAGAGTATTGAAAACAGTTTGGTATTGGCATAAAAACAGAGAAGTCGACCAATGGAATCGAATAGAAGACCCGGACTTTAACCCACAAACCTATGAACACCTGATTTTTGATAAAGGAGCTAAAAGTATACAATGGAAAAAAGAGAGCATCTTCAACAAATTGTGCTGGCAAAACTGGATGTCAATCTGTAGAAGAATGAAAATAGATCCATATCTATCACCATGCACAAAACTCAAGTCCAAGTGGATTAAAGACCTCAACATCAGTCCGAACACGTTGAACCTGATAGAAGAGAAAGTGGGAAATACTCTACAACACGTGGGCACAGGAGACCACTTCCTACGTATAACCCCAGCAGCACAGACAGTAAGGGCCTCATTGAATAAATGGGACCTACTGAGACTGAGAAGCTTCTGTAAAGCAAAGGACACTGTCGCTAAGACAGAAAGGCAACCCACTGACTGGGAGAAGATCTTCACCAACCCCGCAACTGACAAAGGTCTGATCTCCAAAATATATAAAGAACTCAAGAAACTAGACCGTAAAAGGCTAATCAACCCAATTATAAAATGGGGCACTGAGCTGAACAGAGATCTCTCAACAGAAGAAGTTCAAATGGCCAAAAGTCACCTAAGGTCATGCTCAACTTCCTTAGCGATCAGGGAAATGCAAATCAAGACAACTTTAAGATACCATCTTACACCTGTCAGAATGGCGAAAATAAAAAACACCAATGATAGCCTTTGCTGGAGAGGGTGTGGAGAAAGAGGTACACTCATCCATTGCTGGTGGGAATGCAAACTTGTGCAACCACTCTGGAAAGCAGTGTGGAGGTTTCTCAGGAAATTCGGGATCAACCTACCCCTGGACCCAGCAATACCACTCTTGGGAATATACCCAAGAGAGGCCTTATCATACAACAAAAGTATATGCTCTACTATGTTCATAGCAGCACTGTTTGTAATAGCCAGAAACTGGAAACAACCTAGATGCCCTTCAATTGAAGAATGGATGAAGAAAGTATGGAATATATACATATTAGAGCAATAAAATCAAGGACTTCTTGAAGTTTGCAGGCAAATGGATCGAAATAGAGAACACTATCCTGAGTGAGGTAAGCCAGACCCAAAAAGAGGAACAAGGGATGTACTCACTCATATTTGGTTTCTAGACATAAACAAAGGACATTGAGCCTATAATACGTGATCTTAGAGAAGCTAAATAAGAAAGAGAACCCAAAGAAAAACATATAGGCATCCTCCTGAATATTAGCCTTCATCACACGATGAAAGGAGACAGAGACAGAGACCCACATTAAAGCACTGGACTGAAATCTCAAGGTCCAAAGCAGGAGTAGAAGGAGAGAGAACACGAGCAAGGAACTCAGGACCGCGAGGGGTGCACCCACACACTGAGACAATGGGGATGTTCTATCGGGAACTCACCAAGGCCAGCTGACCTTGGTCTGAAAAAGCCTGGGATAAAACTGGTCTTGGGAAAAAAAATAGAGACAATGAGGACTACTGAGAACTCAAGAACAATGGCAATGGGTTTTTGATACGACTGCACGTATTGGCTTTGTGGGAGCCTAGGCTGTTTGGATGCTCACCTTACTAGACCTGGATGGAGGTGGGTGGTTCTTGGACTTCCCACAAGGCAGGGAACCCTGATGGCTCTTTGAGCTGAAGAAGGAGGGGGATTTGATTGGGGGAGGGGGAGGGAAATGGGAGGCGGTGGTGGGAAAGAGACAGAAACCTTTAACAAATAAATAAATTAAAAAAAAGAAAAAAAAGTGAGAACAGTGTTCCTTTTCTCTGTAGAAGCTTTATTTTGAAAGAAAATCATGTTCTTTGAAAGCAAAAGAATTTCATGAAATGCTTTTGTGAGAAACGCACATGTGTTACTCTGAAATGAGAAGCAACTGTTTGGGATGTGTCAAAGTATGGTTAAAAGTGAGAACCGTGTTCCTTTTCTCTGTAGAAGCTTTACTTGGAAAGATAATCACGTTCTTTGAAAGTGTATGAATTTCATAAAATGCTTTTTTGAGAAACGCACATGTGTTACTCTGAATTGAGAAGCATCTGTTTGGGATATGTCAAAGTATGGTTAAAAGTGAGAACAGTGTTCCTTTTCTCTGTAGAAGCTTTACTTTGAAAGATAATCACGTTCTTTGAAAGTGTATGAATTTCATGAAATGCTTTTGTGAGAAACACACATGTGTTACTCTGAAATGAGAAGTGTCTGTTTGGGATATGTCAAAGTATGGTTAAAAGTGAGAACAGTGTTCCTTTTCTCTGTAGAAGCTTTACGTTGAAAGATAATCACGTGCTTTGAAAGTGTATGAATTTCCTGAATTGCTTTTGTGAGAATCGTACATATGTTACTCTGAAATGAGAAGCGTCTGTTTGGGATAGGTCAAAGTATGGCGAAAACTGAGAACAGTGTTCCTTTTCTCTGTAGAAGCTTTACTTTGAAAGATAATCACGATCATTTGAAAATCAGTGAATTTCATGAAATGCTTTTGTGAGAAACGCACATGTGTTACTCTGAAATGAGAAGCGTCTGTTTGGGATATGTCAAAGTATGGTTAAAAGTGAGAACAGTGTTCCTTTTCTCTGTAGAACCTTTACTTTGAAAGATAATCACGTTCTTTGAAAGTCAGTGAATTTCATGAAATGCTTTTGTGAGAAACGCACATGTGTTACTCTGAAATGAGAAGCGTCTGTTTGGGATATGTCAAAGTATGGTTAAAAGTGAGAACAGTGTTCCTTTTCTCTGTAGAAGCTTTACTTTGAAAGATAATCACGTTCTTTGAAAGTCTATGAATTTCATGAAATGCTTTTGTGAGAAACGCACATGTGTTACTCTGAAATGAGAAGCGTCTGTTTGGGATATGTCAAAGTATGGTTAAAAGTGAGAACAGTGTTCCTTTTCTCTGTAGAAGCTTTACTTTGAAAGATAATCACGTTCTTTGAAAGTGTATGAATTTCATGAAATGCTTTTGTGAGAAACGCACATGTGTTACTCTGAAATGAGAAGCGTCTGTTTGGGATATGTCAAAGTATGGTTAAAAGTGAGAACAGTGTTCCTTTTCTCTGTAGAAGCTTTACTTTGAAAGATAATCACGTTCTTTGAAAGTGTATGAATTTCATGAAATGCTTTTGTGAGAAACGCACATGTGTTACTCTGAAATGAGAAGCGTCTGTTTGGGATATGTCAAAGTATGGTTAAAAGTGAGAACAGTGTTCCTTTTCTCTGTAGAAGCTTTACTTTGAAAGATAATCACGTTCTTTGAAAGCAAAAGAATTTCATGAAATGCTTTTGTGAGAAACGCACATGTGTTACTCTGAAATGAGAAGCGTCTGTTTGGGATATGTCAAAGTATGGTTAAAAGTGAGAACAGTGTTCCTTTTCTCTGTAGAAGCTTTACTTTGAAAGATAATCACGTTCTTTGAAAGTGAATGAATTTCATGAAATGCTTTTGTGAGAAACGCACATGTGTTACTCTGAAATGAGAAGCGTCTGTTTGGGATATGTCAAAGTATGGTTAAAAGTGAGAACAGTGTTCCTTTTCTCTGTAGAAGCTTTACTTTGAAAGATAATCACGTTCTTTGAAAGTCAGTGAATTTCATGAAATGCTTTTGTGAGAAACGCACATGTGTTACTCTGAAATGAGAAGCGTCTGTTTGGGATATGTCAAAGTATGGTTAAAAGTGAGAACAGTGTTCCTTTTCTCTGTAGAAGCTTTACTTTGAAAGATAATCATGTTCTTTGAAAGCAAAAGAATTTCATGAAATGCTTTTGTGAGAAACGCACATGTGTTACTCTGAAATGAGAAGCGTCTGTTTGGGATATGTCAAAGTATGGTTAAAAGTGAGAACAGTGTTCCTTTTCTCTGTAGAAGCTTTACTTTGAAAGATAATCACGTTCTTTGAAAGCAAATAATTTCATGAAATGCTTTTGTGAGAAAGGCACATGTGTTACTCTGAAATGAGAAGCGTCTGTTTGGGATATGTCAAAGTATGGTTAAAAGTGAGAACAGTGTTCCTTTTCTCTGTAGAAGCTTTACTTTGAAAGATAATCACGTTCTTTGAAAGTCAGTGAATTTCATGAAATGCTTTTGTGAGAAACGCACATGTGTTACTCTGAAATGAGAAGCGTCTGTTTGGGATATGTCAAAGTATGGTTAAAAGTGAGAACAGTGTTCCTTTTCTCTGTAGAAGCTTTACTTTGAAAGATAATCACGATCCTTTGAAAGTGCAAAGTGAATTTCATGAAATGCTTTTGTGAGAAACGCACATGTGTTACTCTGAAATGAGAAGCGTCTGTTTGGGATATGTCAAAGTATGGTTAAAAGTGAGAACAGTGTTCCTTTTCTCTGTAGAAGCTTTACTTTGAAAGATAATCACGTTCTTTGAAAGTCTATGAATTTCATGAAATGCTTTTGTGAGAAACGCACATGTGTTACTCTGAAATGAGAAGCGTCTGTTTGGGATATGTCAAAGTATGGTTAAAAGTGAGAACAGTGTTCCTTTTCTCTGTAGAAGCTTTACTTTGAAAGATAATCACGATCATTTGAAAGTCAGTGAATTTCATGAAATGCTTTTGTGAGAAACGCACATGTGTTACTCTGAAATGAGAAGCGTCTGTTTGGGATATGTCAAAGTATGGTTAAAAGTGAGAACAGTGTTCCTTTTCTCTGTAGAAGCTTTACTTTGAAAGATAATCACGTTCTTTGAAAGTCAATGAATTTCCTGAAATGCTTTTGTGAGAAACGCACATGTGTTACTCTGAAATGAGAAGCGTCTGTTTGGGATATGTCAAAGTATGGTTAAAAGTGAGAACAGTGTTCCTTTTCTCTGTAGAAGCTTTACTTTGAAAGATAATCACGTTCTTTGAAAGTGTATGAATTTCATGAAATGCTTTTGTGAGAAACGCACATGTGTTACTCTGAAATGAGAAGCGTCTGTTTGGGATATGTCAAAGTATGGTTAAAAGTGAGAACAGTGTTCCTTTTCTCTGTAGAAGCTTTACTTTGAAAGATAATCACGTTCTTTGAAAGCAAATGAATTTCATGAAATGCTTTTGTGAGAAACGCACATGTGTTACTCTGAAATGAGAAGCGTCTGTTTGGGATATGTCAAAGTATGGTTAAAAGTGAGAACAGTGTTCCTTTTCTCTGTAGAAGCTTTACTTTGAAAGATAATCACGTTCTTTGAAAGTGTATGAATTTCATGAAATGCTTTTGTGAGAAACGCACATGTGTTACTCTGAAATGAGAAGCGTCTGTTTGGGATATGTCAAAGTATGGTTAAAAGTGAGAACAGTGTTCCTTTTCTCTGTAGAAGCTTTACTTTGAAAGATAATCACGATCATTTGAAAGTAAGTGAATTTCATGAAATGCTTTTGTGAGAAACGCACATGTGTTACTCTGAAATGAGAAGCGTCTGTTTGGGATATGTCAAAGTATGGTTAAAAGTGAGAACAGTGTTCCTTTTCTCTGTAGAAGCTTTACTTTGAAAGATAATCACGTTCTTTGAAAGTGTATGAATTTCATGAAATGCTTTTGTGAGAAACGCACATGTGTTACTCTGAAATGAGAAGCGTCTGTTTGGGATATGTCAAAGTATGGTTAAAAGTGAGAACAGTGTTCCTTTTCTCTGTAGAAGCTTTACTTTGAAAGATAATCACGTTCTTTGAAAGTGTATGAATTTCATGAAATGCTTTTGTGAGAAACGCACATGTGTTACTCTGAAATGAGAAGCGTCTGTTTGGGATATGTCAAAGTATGGTTAAAAGTGAGAACAGTGTTCCTTTTCTCTGTAGAAGCTTTACTTTGAAAGATAATCACGATCATTTGAAAGTCAATGAATTTCATGAAATGCTTTTGTGAGAAACGCACATGTGTTACTCTGAAATGAGAAGCGTCTGTTTGGGATATGTCAAAGTATGGTTAAAAGTGAGAACAGTGTTCCTTTTCTCTGTAGAAGCTTTACTTTGAAAGATAATCACGTTCTTTGAAAGCAAAAGAATTTCATGAAATGCTTTTGTGAGAAACGCACATGTGTTACTCTGAAATGAGAAGCGTCTGTTTGGGATATGTCAAAGTATGGTTAAAAGTGAGAACAGTGTTCCTTTTCTCTGTAGAAGCTTTACTTTGAAAGATAATCACGTTCTTTGAAAGTAAATGAATTTCATGAAATGCTTTTGTGAGAAACGCACATGTGTTACTCTGAAATGAGAAGCGTCTGTTTGGGATATGTCAAAGTATGGTTAAAAGTGAGAACAGTGTTCCTTTTCTCTGTAGAAGCTTTACTTTGAAAGATAATCACGTTCTTTGAAAGTATATGAATTTCATGAAATGCTTTTGTGAGAAACGCACATGTGTTACTCTGAAATGAGAAGCGTCTGTTTGGGATATGTCAAAGTATGGTTAAAAGTGAGAACAGTGTTCCTTTTCTCTGTAGAAGCTTTACTTTGAAAGATAATCACGTTCTTTGAAAGTCAGTGAATTTCATGAAATGCTTTTGTGAGAAACGCACATGTGTTACTCTGAAATGAGAAGCGTCTGTTTGGGATATGTCAAAGTATGGTTAAAAGTGAGAACAGTGTTCCTTTTCTCTGTAGAAGCTTTACTTTGAAAGATAATCACGTTCTTTGAAAAGTCAAAAGAATTTCATGAAATGCTTTTGTGAGAAACGCACATGTGTTACTCTGAAATGAGAAGCGTCTGTTTGGGATATGTCAAAGTATGGTTAAAAGTGAGAACAGTGTTCCTTTTCTCTGTAGAAGCTTTACTTTGAAAGATAATCACGTTCTTTGAAAGCAAAAGAATTTCATGAAATGCTTTTGTGAGAAACGCACATGTGTTACTCTGAAATGAGAAGCGTCTGTTTGGGATATGTCAAAGTATGGTTAAAAGTGAGAACAGTGTTCCTTTTCTCTGTAGAAGCTTTACTTTGAAAGATAATCACGTTCTTTGAAAGTCAGTGAATTTCATGAAATGCTTTTGTGAGAAACGCACATGTGTTACTCTGAAATGAGAAGCGTCTGTTTGGGATATGTCAAAGTATGGTTAAAAGTGAGAACAGTGTTCCTTTTCTCCGTAGAAGCTTTACTTTGAAAGATAATCACGATTCTTTGAAAGTCAGTGAATTTCATGAAATGCTTTTGTGAGAAACGCACATGTGTTACTCTGAAATGAGAAGCGTCTGTTTGGGATATGTCAAAGTATGGTTAAAAGTGAGAACAGTGTTCCTTTTCTCTGTAGAAGCTTTACTTTGAAAGATAATCACGTTCTTTGAAAGTCTATGAATTTCATGAAATGCTTTTGTGAGAAACGCACATGTGTTACTCTGAAATGAGAAGCGTCTGTTTGGGATATGTCAAAGTATGGTGAAAAGTGAGAACAGTGTTCCTTTTCTCTGTAGAAGCTTTACTTTGAAAGATAATCACGTTCATTTGAAAGTCAATGAATTTCATGAAATGCTTTTGTGAGAAACGCACATGTGTTACTCTGAAATGAGAAGCGTCTGTTTGGGATATGTCAAAGTATGGTGAAAAGTGAGAACAGTGTTCCTTTTCTCTGTAGAAGCTTTACTTTGAAAGATAATCACGATCATTTGAAAGTCAGTGAATTTCATGAAATGCTTTTGTGAGAAACGCACATGTGTTACTCTGAAATGAGAAGCGTCTGTTTGGGATATGTCAAAGTATGGTTAAAAGTGAGAACAGTGTTCCTTTTCTCTGTAGAAGCTTTACTTTGAAAGATAATCACGTTCTTTGAAAGTGAATGAATTTCATGAAATGCTTTTGTGAGAAACGCACATGTGTTACTCTGAAATGAGAAGCGTCTGTTTGGGATATGTCAAAGTATGGTTAAAAGTGAGAACAGTGTTCCTTTTCTCTGTAGAAGCTTTACTTTGAAAGATAATCACGTTCTTTGAAAGCAAAAGAATTTCATGAAATGCTTTTGTGAGAAACGCACATGTGTTACTCTGAAATGAGAAGCGTCTGTTTGGGATATGTCAAAGTATGGTTAAAAGTGAGAACAGTGTTCCTTTTCTCTGTAGAAGCTTTACTTTGAAAGATAATCATTTGTTTATGAAGCTTTCCTGAAATGCTTTTTGAAGAAAGCCATGTGTTACTCTGAAATGGAAACGTCTCTTTGGGATAGGTCAAAGTATGGTTAAAAGTGAGAACAGTGTTCCTTTTCTCGTAGAAGCTTTACTTTGAAAGATAATCACGATCATTTGAAAGCTAAAAGAATTTCATGAAATGCTTTTGTGAGAAACGCACATGTGTTACTCTGAAATGAGAAGCGTCTGTTTGGGATATGTCAAAGTATGGTTAAAAGTGAGAACAGTGTTCCTTTTCTCTGTAGAAGCTTTACTTTGAAAGATAATCACGTTCTTTGAAAGCAAAAGAATTTCATGAAATGCTTTTGTGAGAAACGCACATGTGTTACTCTGAAATGAGAAGCGTCTGTTTGGGATATGTCAAAGTATGGTTAAAAGTGAGAACAGTGTTCCTTTTCTCTGTAGAAGCTTTACTTTGAAAGATAATCACGTTCTTTGAAAGCAAAAGAATTTCATGAAATGCTTTTGTGAGAAACGCACATGTGTTACTCTGAAATGAGAAGCGTCTGTTTGGGATATGTCAAAGTATGGTTAAAAGTGAGAACAGTGTTCCTTTTCTCTGTAGAAGCTTTACTTTGAAAGATAATCACGTTCTTTGAAAGTGTATGAATTTCATGAAATGCTTTTGTGAGAAACGCACATGTGTTACTCTGAAATGAGAAGCGTCTGTTTGGGATATGTCAAAGTATGGTTAAAAGTGAGAACAGTGTTCCTTTTCTCTGTAGAAGCTTTACTTTGAAAGATAATCCACGATCATTTGAAAGTCTAGTGAATTTCATGAAATGCTTTTGTGAGAAACGCACATGTGTTACTCTGAAATGAGAAGCGTCTGTTTGGGATATGTCAAAGTATGGTTAAAAGTGAGAACAGTGTTCCTTTTCTCTGTAGAAGCTTTACTTTGAAAGATAATCACGTCTTTTAGAAAGCAAATGAATTTCCTGAAATGCTTTTGGGAGAACTTTTGAGCACATGTGTTACTCTGAAATGAGAAGCGTCTGTTTGGGATATGTCAAAGTATGGTTAAAAGTGAGAACAGTGTTCCTTTTCTCTGTAGAAGCTTTACTTTGAAAGATAATCACGTTCTTTGAAAGTGCAAATGAATTTCATGAAATGCTTTTGTGAGAAACGCACATGTGTTACTCTGAAATGAGAAGCGTCTGTTTGGGATATGTCAAAGTATGGTTAAAAGTGAGAACAGTGTTCCTTTTCTCTGTAGAAGCTTTACTTTGAAAGATAATCACGTTCTTTGAAAGTCAAGTGAATTTCATGAAATGCTTTTGTGAGAAACGCACATGTGTTACTCTGAAATGAGAAGCGTCTGTTTGGGATATGTCAAAGTATGGTTAAAAGTGAGAACAGTGTTCCTTTTCTCTGTAGAAGCTTTACTTTGAAAGATAATCACGATCATTTGAAAGTCAGTGAATTTCATGAAATGCTTTTGTGAGAAACGCACATGTGTTACTCTGAAATGAGAAGCGTCTGTTTGGGATATGTCAAAGTATGGTTAAAAGTGAGAACAGTGTTCCTTTTCTCCGTAGAAGCTTTACTTTGAAAGATAATCACGATCATTTGAAAGTCAATGAATTTCATGAAATGCTTTTGTGAGAAACGCACATGTGTTACTCTGAAATGAGAAGCGTCTGTTTGGGATATGTCAAAGTATGGTTAAAAGTGAGAACAGTGTTCCTTTTTCTGTAGAAGCTTTACTTTGAAAGATAATCACGTTCTTTGAAAGTCAATGAATTTCATGAAATGCTTTTGTGAGAAACGCACATGTGTTACTCTGAAATGAGAAGCGTCTGTTTGGGATATGTCAAAGTATGGTTAAAAGTGAGAACAGTGTTCCTTTTCTCTGTAGAAGCTTTACTTTGAAAGATAATCACGATCATTTGAAAGTCAGTGAATTTCATGAAATGCTTTTGTGAGAAACGCACATGTGTTACTCTGAAATGAGAAGCGTCTGTTTGGGATATGTCAAAGTATGGTTAAAAGTGAGAACAGTGTTCCTTTTCTCTGTAGAAGCTTTACTTTGAAAGATAATCACGTTCTTTGAAAGCAAAAGAATTTCCTGAAATGCTTTTGTGAGAAACGCACATGTGTTACTCTGAAATGAGAAGCGTCTGTTTGGGATATGTCAAAGTATGGTTAAAAGTGAGAACAGTGTTCCTTTTCTCTGTAGAAGCTTTACTTTGAAAGATAATCACGTTCTTTGAAAGTCAAATGAATTTCATGAAATGCTTTTGTGAGAAACGCACATGTGTTACTCTGAAATGAGAAGCGTCTGTTTGGGATATGTCAAAGTATGGTTAAAAGTGAGAACAGTGTTCCTTTTCTCTGTAGAAGCTTTACTTTGAAAGATAATCACGATCATTTGAAAGTCAGTGAATTTCATGAAATGCTTTTGTGAGAAACGCACATGTGTTACTCTGAAATGAGAAGCGTCTGTTTGGGATATGTCAAAGTATGGTTAAAAGTGAGAACAGTGTTCCTTTTCTCTGTAGAAGCTTTACTTTGAAAGATAATCATGTTCTTTGAAAGCAAATGAATTTCATGAAATGCTTTTGTGAGAAAGGCACATGTGTTACTCTGAAATGAGAAGCGTCTGTTTGGGATATGTCAAAGTATGGTTAAAAGTGAGAACAGTGTTCCTTTTCTCTGTAGAAGCTTTACTTTGAAAGATAATCACGTTCTTTGAAAGTCAGTGAATTTCATGAAATGCTTTTGTGAGAAACGCACATGTGTTACTCTGAAATGAGAAGCGTCTGTTTGGGATATGTCAAAGTATGGTTAAAAGTGAGAACAGTGTTCCTTTTCTCTGTAGAAGCTTTACTTTGAAAGATAATCACGTTCTTTGAAAGTCAATGAATTTCATGAAATGCTTTTGGTGAAAACCGCAAATATTTTTTAAAAAAGAGAGGACTTTGTTTTGGGATATGTCAAAGTATGGTTAAAAGTGAGAACAGTGTTCCTTTTCTCTGTAGAAGCTTTACTTTGAAAGATAATCACGTTGCTTTGAAAGTCAATGAATTTCCTGAAATGCTTTTGTGAGAAACGCACATGTGTTACTCTGAAATGAGAAGCGTCTGTTTGGGATATGTCAAAGTATGGTTAAAAGTGAGAACAGTGTTCCTTTTCTCTGTAGAAGCTTTACTTTGAAAGATAATCACGTTCTTTGAAAGTCAGTGAATTTCATGAAATGCTTTTGTGAGAAACGCACATGTGTTACTCTGAAATGAGAAGCGTCTGTTTGGGATATGTCAAAGTATGGTTAAAAGTGAGAACAGTGTTCCTTTTCTCTGTAGAAGCTTTACTTTGAAAGATAATCACGATCATTTGAAAGTCAGTGAATTTCATGAAATGCTTTTGTGAGAAACGCACATGTGTTACTCTGAAATGAGAAGCGTCTGTTTGGGATATGTCAAAGTATGGTTAAAAGTGAGAACAGTGTTCCTTTTCTCTGTAGAAGCTTTACTTTGAAAGATAATCACGTTCTTTGAAAGCAAAAGAATTTCATGAAATGCTTTTGTGAGAAACGCACATGTGTTACTCTGAAATGAGAAGCGTCTGTTTGGGATATGTCAAAGTATGGTTAAAAGTGAGAACAGTGTTCCTTTTCTCTGTAGAAGCTTTACTTTGAAAGATAATCACGTTCTTTGAAAGTGTATGAATTTCATGAAATGCTTTTGTGAGAAACGCACATGTGTTACTCTGAAATGAGAAGCGTCTGTTTGGGATATGTCAAAGTATGGTTAAAAGTGAGAACAGTGTTCCTTTTCTCTGTAGAAGCTTTACTTTGAAAGATAATCACGATCATTTGAAAGTCAGTGAATTTCATGGAATGCTTTTGTGAGAAACGCACATGTGTTACTCTGAAATGAGAAGCGTCTGTTTGGGATATGTCAAAGTATGGTTAAAAGTGAGAACAGTGTTCCTTTTCTCTGTAGAAGCTTTACTTTGAAAGATAATCACGTTCTTTGAAAGTGTATGAATTTCATGAAATGCTTTTGTGAGAAACGCACATGTGTTACTCCTGAAATGAGAAGCGTCTGTTTGGGATATGTCAAAGTATGGTTAAAAGTGAGAACAGTGTTCCTTTTCTCTGTAGAAGCTTTACTTTGAAAGATAATCACGTTCTTTGAAAGTGAATGAATTTCATGAAATGCTTTTGTGAGAAACGCACATGTGTTACTCTGAAATGAGAAGCGTCTGTTTGGGATATGTCAAAGTATGGTTAAAAGTGAGAACAGTGTTCCTTTTCTCTGTAGAAGCTTTACTTTGGAAGATAATCACGTTCTTTTGAAAGTGTGTGAATTTCATGAAATGCTTTTTGTGAGAAACGCACATGTGTTACTCTGAAATGAGAAGCGTCTGTTTGGGATATGTCAAAGTATGGTTAAAAGTGAGAACAGTGTTCCTTTTCTCTGTAGAAGCTTTACTTTGAAAGATAATCACGATCTTTGAAAGTCAGTGAATTTCATGAAATGCTTTTGTGAGAAACGCACATGTGTTACTCTGAAATGAGAAGCGTCTGTTTGGGATATGTCAAAGTATGGTTAAAAGTGAGAACAGTGTTCCTTTTCTCTGTAGAAGCTTTACTTTGAAAGATAATCACGTCTTTGAAAGTGAATGAATTTCATGAAATGCTTTTGTGAGAAACGCACATGTGTTACTCTGAAATGAGAAGCGCTCTGTTTGGGATAGGTCAAAGTATGGTTAAAAGTGAGAACAGTGTTCCTTTTCTCTGTAGAAGCTTTACTTTGAAAGATAATCACGTTCCTTTGAAAGCCAAACGAATTTCATGAAATGCTTTTGTGAGAAACGCACATGTGTTACTCTGAAATGAGAAGCGTCTGTTTGGGATATGTCAAAGTATGGTTAAAAGTGAGAACAGTGTTCCTTTTCTCTGTAGAAGCTTTACTTTGAAAGATAATCACGATTATTTGAAAGTAAATGAATTTCATGAAATGCTTTTGTGAGAAACGCTCATGTGTTACTCTGAAATGAGAAGCGTCTGTTTTGGGATATGTCAAAGTATGGTTAAAAAGTGAGAACAGTGTTCCTTTTCTCTGTAGAAGCTTTACTTTGAAAGATAATCACGTTCTTTGAAAAGTAAATGAATTTCATGAAATGCTTTTGTGAGAAACGCACATGTGTTACTCTGAAATGAGAAGCGTCTGTTTGGGATATGTCAAAGTATGGTTAAAAGTGAGAACAGTGTTCCTTTTCTCTGTAGAAGCTTTACTTTGAAAGATAATCATGCTCTTTTGAAAGCAAATGAATTTCATGAAATGCTTTTGTGAGAAACGGACATGTGTTACTCTGAAATGAGAAGCGCCTGTTTGGGATATGTCAAAAGCATGGTTGAAAAGTGAGAACAGTGTTCCTTTTCTCTGTAGAAGCTTTACTTTGAAAGATAATCACGTTCTTGGAAAGTGTATGAATTTCATGAAATGCTTTTGTGAGAAACGCACATGTGTTACTCTGAAATGAGAAGCGTCTGTTTGGGATATGTCAAAGTATGGTTAAAAGTGAGAACAGTGTTCCTTTTTCTCTGTAGAAGCTTTTACTTTGAAAGATAATCACGTTCCTTTGAAAGTGTAACAATTTCATGAAATGCTTTTGTGAGAAACGCACATGTGTTACTCTGAAATGAGAAGCGCCTGTTTGGGATATGTCAAAGCATGGTTAAAAGTGAGAACAGTGTTCCTTTTCTCTGTAGAAGCTTTACTTTGAAAGATAATCACGATCATTTGAAAGTCAGTGAATTTCATGGAATGCTTTTGTGAGAAACGCACATGTGTTACTCTGAAATGAGAAGCGTCTGTTTGGGATATGTCAAAGTATGGTTAAAAGTGAGAACAGTGTTCCTTTTTCTCTGTAGAAGCTTTACTTTGAAAGAAAATCATGATCTTTTGAAAGCCAAAGAATTTCATGAAATGCCTTTTGTGAGAAACGCACATGTGTTACACTGAAATGAGAAGCGCCTGTTTGGGATATGTCAAAGTATGGTTACAAGTGAAAACAGTGTTCCTTTCTTCTGTAGAAGCTTACTTGAAAGATAATCATGATAATTTAGAAAGCAAAAGAATTTCATGAAATGCTTTTGTGAGAATAGCATGTGTTACTCTGAAATGAGAAGCGCTCTGTTTGGGATATGTCAAAAAATGGCGTTAGTAATGAGAACAGGGTTCCTTTCTCTCTGTAGAAGCTTTACTTTGAAAGATAATCACTGCTTCTTGGAAAGCAAAAGAATTTCATGAAATGCTTTTTGTGAGAACGCATTAGCGTGTTACTCTGAAACAGTAGCGTCTGTTTGGGATATGCCAAAGCATGGTTAAAAGTGAGAACAGTGTTCCTTTCTCTGTAGAAGCTTAGTTTGGAAGATAATCAAGTTCATTTGAAAGCAAACGAATTTCATGAAATGCTTTGTGAGAAACGCACATGTGTTACTCTGAAATGAGAAGTCGCTTCTGTTTGCAATATGTCAAAGTATGGTTGAAAAGTGAGAACAGTGTTCCTTTTTTTCTGTAGAAGCTTTTACTTTGAAAGATAATCACGTTCTTTGAAAGTGTATGAATTTCATGAAATGCTTTTGTGAGAAACGCACATAAAAGCTACTGTGAAAATGAGAAGTATATGTTCGATATGTCAAAGTATGATTAAAAGTAGAGAACAGTGTTCCTTTTCTCTGTAGTTTTTAGATTGAAAGATAATC
>CADCXT010004008.1:0-17878 GCA_902806775.1 Microtus agrestis
ATAAGAGAGAACATACAAAACAACAGCCTACAGAATAGGAAAAGATCTTCACTAACCCCACATCAGACACAGGTCTGATCTCCAAAATAGAAAAAGAACTCACAAAATTGGACACCAAAAGATCACATAATCCAATTAAAAAAATGGAGTATAGATATAAACAGAGAACTCTCAACAGAGGAATCTAAAATGGCTGAAAGACACTTAATAAACAAAGTCCAACTTAAAAAACTGAATGGAGTAGAAGGAAGAGCCCATTTGCGGGCCACAAACAGAAGAAAAGAGGGCAGTGTCAAGAAGCAAACTCTACAGGAACAGTGCTTTATGTGGGAGATCTGTACGGACTCTATAAATCAGATGCTTGGACATGACTTGAGAACTATCCTTCTTGCTCCTAGGCTGGGGTGAAGGAAGTAACTGTTCCCAAGAAATTGTCTATCACAAAAAGCACAAAAATTTCAGCACTTCTGTATCCCCAAACCCAAGCCCCTCACTCTCTTTACAAACCAGGCAAGTAAAAACACAAATATGAGAGGTGGTGTAGGCAAACCTAACATAGACTTGTAAACACCAACAGGCTAGACTTGAATTAAGAAAACAGCCTGGTTTCTGGTGAGCTGAAAGAGTACCCACCTTCAAGTTTAAATACTAGTGCAGACAGCTCTCCCACCTTCTGTCTGAGAATATTAGACATTGGAAACATACATGGAAATTGTGACCATACAGCGCCAGAGAAAAAGCTGTGGGGCATGTTTTAACTATTGATTTACACTGAAAAGCCCTTCCCATTGTAGGTGGTGGTGCCATCCCAAGGCAAGGGGTCTGTAAGAAAGCAAACTGAGAAAACCATAGGAAGCAAGCTAGTAAGCAACACTCCTCTCTCCATTGCATTTATATCAAATCCTGCCTCCAAATTCTAGCTTTGAGGTCCTGTCCTGAAAGTCAGGATGAGGGACTACAAGATGTAAGATGAAATAACCCCTTTCTTTTCCAAGTTGCCTTTTGTCATGGTGTCTTATCACAGTGATAGAATACTGACTAATGTAGAAATTGGTAACAGAAGTGAGATATTTGCCTGTGACAGACTGGGCAGTGTTTTTTTTTTTTTTTTTTTTGGATCATGGAAGGATTTTGGGACTTTGGCCTGGAGAAGCCATTGTATGTTTAAAACTTAATTAGTTGTGGAAGTGAACGTAGAAGATAATGCTGAACACAGAACAGGCAATAGAGGCCTGGCTTCTGAAGTTCTACAGTGAAGTTTTAGAGTTCCTTAAAGACTGTGTTGACCATTTCATTACATACACACACACACACACACATTTATATATGAAAAGGTTTTTGTATTTTACACATATATACACATATGCATGTACATATACTTCATATACATATATATGAAGACACATTCATGACATATTATAGTCAAAATGTCAAAAATATAAAACAAAAAACTATTATCAAAATATATAACAAAAATATCAACTCACCTACAAAGACAAACATATTAGAATAGCATCATAGTTTCCATCATCAAGAAAAAGGCAGAAAAGTATGAAATAACATATCAAGTTGTAAAACTGTCAATCAAGATCGCTATAACCAAAAAAGATATATTTTTTGGAAGTGCTACACAGCCGAAAATCTGTTTATTTTGAGTTTATATTTAACATTTGCATTGGAAATGAAAGAAATTTGAGTTGGGCACCAGCAGGGTTCTCCCTTAGTTAGACTCAGCTTACTGTAAAATAAGTCACTGAAGGTTAACAGACAGGACTTCCTTGGGTAGGTGTCCCTACAATGTATTTTTTTATTAAATTTTTTTAATTAAAAATTTCCGCCTCCTCCCCACCTCCCTTTTCCCTCCCCATCCTCCCACTCCCTATGCCCCACTCCCCTCCCCCTCCCTCTCCAGTCCAAAGAGCAGTCAGGGTTCCCTGCCCTGTGGGCAGTCCGAGGTCCTCCTCCCTCCATCCAGGTCTAGGAAGGTGAGCATCCAAACCGGCTAGGCTCCCACAAAGCCAGTACATGCAGTAGGGTCAAAACTCAGTGCCATTGTCCTTGGCTTCTCAGCAGCCCTCATTGTCCACCATATTCAGTGAGTCTGGTTTTATCCCATGCATTTTCAGTCCCAGTCCAGCTGGCCTTGGATCCTAATGGATCAGCTTCACCGTCTCAGTGGGTGGGTGCCCCCCCTCGCGGTCTTGACTTCCTTGCTCATGTTCTCCCTCATTCTGTTCCTCATTTGGACCTTGGGATCTCAGTCCATTGCTCCAATGTGGGTCTCTGTCTCTATCTCCATCCATCGCCAGATGAAGGTTCTATGGTGATATGCAAGATATTCGTTAGTATGGCTTTACGATCGGGCCATTTCAGGTTCCCTCTCCTCAGCTGCCCAAGGAACTAACTGGGGACATCTCTCTGAACCCCTGGGAATCCCTCTAGAGTCAAGGCTCTTGCCAACCCTAAAATGGCTCCCTTAATTAAGATATATAATTCCCTGCTCCCATATCCATCCTCCAATTATCCCAACCATCCCATTCCCCCAAGTTCTCCCTATCCTCCCATTCTCACTTTTCTCTCCCCATCTCCCCTTTCCCCCATCCCACCTCACCACCCAATTTCCAAATTTTTGCCCAGCAATCTTGACTACTTCCAATATCCAGGAGGATAACGGTATGCTTTTCTTTGGGTTCACCTTCTTATTTAGCTTCTCTAGGATCACAAACTATAGGCAAAGTGTCCTATATTTATGGCTAAAAACCAATTATGAGTGAGTACATCCCATGTTCATCTTTTTGGGTCTGGGTTACCTCACTCAAAATAATGTTTTCTCTTTCCATCCGTTTGAATGCAAAATTCAAGAAGTCATGTTTTTTTTTTTTACCGCTGAGTAGTACTCTTATGTATATATTCCACACTTTCTTCATCTATTCTTCCGTGAAAGGGCATCTAGGTTGTTTCCAGGTTCTGGCTATTACAAACAATGCTGCTATGAACATAGTTGAACAAATACTTTGTAGTATGATAGGGCATCTCTTGGGTATATTCCCAAGAGTGGTATTGCTGGGTCCAGGGGTAGGTTGATCCTGAATTTCCTGAGAAACCGCCACACTGCTTTCCAAAGTGGTTGCACAAGTTTGCATTCCCACCAGCAATGGATGAGTGTACCCCTTCCTCCACATCCTCTCCAGCAGAGGCTATCATTGGTGATTTTGATTTTAGCCATTCTGACAGGTGTAAGACGGTATCTCAAAGTTGTCTTGATTTGCATTTCCCTGATTGCTAAGGAGCTTGAGCTAGACCTTAAGTGTCTTTTGGCCATTTGAAATTCTTCTATTGAGAATTCTGTGTTCAGTTCAGTGCCCCATTTTATAATTGGGTTAATTAGCATTTTAACGTCTAGTTTCTTGAGTTCTTTATATATTTTGGAGATCAGACCTTTGTCTGTTGCGGGGTTGGTGAAGATCTTCTCCCAGTCAGTGGGTTGCCTTTTTGTCTTAGTGACAGTGTCCTTTGCTTTACAGAAGCTTCTCAGTTTCAGGAGGTCCCATTTATTCAATGTTGCCCTTAATGTCTGTGTTGCTGGGGTTATATGTAGGAAGTAGTCTCCTGTGCCTATGTGTTGTAGCGTACTTCCCACTTTCTCTTCTATCAGGTTCAGTGTGTTCAGACTGATATTGAGAACTTTAATCCATTTGGACTTGAGTTTTGTGCATGGTGATAGATATGGATCAATTTTCATTCTTCTACAGGTTGGCAACCAGTTCTGCCAACACCATTTGTTGAAGATGCTCTCTTTCTTCCATTGTATATTTTTAGCTCCTTTATCAAAAATCAGGTGTTCATAGGCTTGTGGGTTAAAATCCGGGTCTTCTATACTGTTCCATTTATCAACTTCTCTGTTTTTATGCCAATATCAAGCTGTTTTCAATACTGAAGCTGTGTAATAGAGTTTGAAGTCAGGGATGGTAATGCCTCCAGACGTTCCTTTATTGTATAAGATTGTTTTGGCTATCCTGGGTTTTTTGTTTTTCCATATAAAGTTGATTATTGTCCTCTCAAGGTCTGTGAAGAATTTTGATGGGGATTGCATTGAATCTATAGATTGCTTTTGGGAGAATTGCCATTTTTACTATGTTGATTCTCCCAATTCAAGAGCAAGGGAGATCCTTCCATTTTCTGGTATCCTCTTCAATTTCTTTCTTCAAAGACTTAATGTTCTTGTCAAATAGATCTTTCACTGCCTTGGTCGAAGTTACCCCAAGATATTTTATGCTATTTGTGGCTATAGTGAAAGGAGATGCTTCTCTGAATTTCCTCTCTGCATCCTTATTCTTAGTGTATAGAAGGGCAACTGATTTTTTGGAGTTGATCTTGTATCCGGCCACATTACTAAAGGTGTTTATCAGCTGTAGGAGTTCTTTGGTGGAGTTTTTGGGGTCGCTTATGTATACTATCATATCATCTGCAAATAACGAAAGCTTAACTTCTTCTTTTCCAATACGAATCTCCTTGATCCCCTTATGTTGTCTTATTGATATTGCTAGAACGTCAAGCACTATATTGAAGAGGTATGGGGAGAGTGGACAGCCTTGTCGTGTTCCTGATTTCAGTGGGATGGTTTTGAGTATCTCTCCATTTATTTTGATGTTAGCTGTAGGCTTGCTGTAATTAGCTTTTATTATATTTAGATATGACCCTTGTATCCCCACTTTCTCCAAGACCTTTATCATAAAGAGATGTTGAATTTTGTCGAATGCTTTTTCAGCATCTAATGAGATGATCATATGTTTTTTTCTTTCAGTTTATTTATATGATGCATTACATTGATAGATTTGCATATGTTGAACCAGCCCTGCACCTCTGGGATGAAGCCTACTTGATCATAATGGATAATTTTTCAAATGTGTTCTTGGATTCTGTTTGCCAGTATTTTATTGAGAATTTTTGCGTCGATGTTCATGAGTGAGATAGGGCTTTATTTCTCTTTCTTGGTTGTGTCTTTGTGTGATTTTGGTATCAGGGTAACTTTAGCTTCATAAAAGGAATTTGGCAATGACTCTTTTGTTTCTATATTGTGAAATACATTAAGAAGTATAGGTATTAGCTCTTCTTGGAAGTTCTGGTAGAATTCTGCATTGAAACCATCTGGTCTTGGGATTTTTTTGGAAGGGAGGTTTTTGATAATAGTTTCTAATTCTTCACGACTAAAAGGTCTATTTAGATTGTTCACCTGGTCTTGGTTTAACTTTGGTATATGGTACTTACCTAAAAAGATGTCCATTTCTTTTGCATTTTCCAGTTTTGTGGCACACAGGCTTTTGTAGTAAGATCTATAGATTCTTTGAATTTCCTCTGTGTCTGTAGTTATGTCCCCCTTTTCATTTCTGATCTTATTAATTTGCATATTCTCTCTCTGCCGTTTGATTAGTTTGGATAGGGGTTTGTCGATCTTGTTGATTTTCTCCAAGAACCAACTTTTTGTTTCATTGATTCTTTGGATTGTTTTCTGTGTTTCTATTTTGTTGATTTCTGCCCTCAGTTTGATTATTTCCAGTCTTCTACTCCTCCTGGGTGAGTGTGCTTCTTTTTTTCTAGAGCTTTCAGGTGTGCTGTTAAATCTCCAATGTGTGTTTTCTCTGTTTTCTTTAAGTGGGCACTTAGTGCTATGAACTTTCCTCTTAGCAGTGCTTTCATTGTGCCCATAGGTTTGAGTATGTTGTCTCTTTATTTTCATTAAATTTAAGGAAGACTTTAATTTCTTTCTTTATTTCTTCCTTGACCCAGGTGTAGTTCAGCAGTTGACTGTTCAGTTTCCATGAGTTTGTCGGCTTTCTGGGGGTAGCCTCATTGTTGAATTCTAACTTTAATCCATGGTGATCCGATAAAACACATGTGGTCACTAAATTTTTTTGTATCTGTGGAGGTTTGCTTTGTTACTGAGTATGTGGTCAATTTTTGAGAAGGTTCCATGAGCTGCAGAGAAGAAGGTATATTCTTTCCTATTTGCATGGAATGCCCTATAGATGTCTGTTAAGTCCATTTGCTTCATTACCTCCATTAATTCTCTAATTTCTCTATTAGGTTTCTGTCTGATTGACCTGTCCATTGGTGAGAGAGGTATGTTGAAGTCTCCTACTATTAGTGTGTGAGGTTATATGTCTGCCTTGAGTTCTAGTAATGTTTCTTTTACATAAGTGGGTACTTTTATATTAGGGGCATAGATATTCAGGATTGAGACTTCCTCCTGATGAATTGTTCCTGTTATGAGTATAAAATGACCATTTCTATTTCTTCTGATTGATTTTAGTTTGAAGTCAGATTTGTTAGAAATTAGTATGGCCACACCCACTTGTTTCTTAGGTCCATTTGCTTGAAAAACCTTTTCCCAATCCTTTAATCTGAGTAGATGTCTATCTTTGTGGTTGAGGTGTATTTCTTGTAAACAGCAGAATGTTGGATCCTGTTTTCATATCCATTCTCTTAGCCTGTGCCTTTTTATTGGTGAATTGAGTCCATTGATATTAAGTGATATTAATGACCAGTGGTTGTTGACTCCCGTTGTTATTATTTTTTTGGTAGTAGAGTTTGTGTGTTCCCCCTCTTTGAGTTGTGCTGGTGAAGGGTCGCTAGTTGTCTGAGTTATCATAGGCAGTGTTGGCAATGTTGGATTCCTTGGGTTGTGATTTTCCTTCTATTACTTTCTGTAAGGCTGGGTTTGTGGCTATGTGTTGTTTAAATTTGTTCTTATCCTGGAATATTTTGTTTTCTCCATTGATAGTGAGCGATAGCTTGGCTGGGTATAGTAGTCTGGGTTTGCATCCATGGTCTCTTATATTCTGCAGTACCTGTATCCAGGACCTTCTGGCTTTCATGGTTTCCATAGAGAAGTCCAGTGTAAGTCTGATAGGTTTACCTTTATAAGTAACTTGGCCTTTTTCCTTTGCAGCTCTTAATATTCTTTCTTTAATCTGTATGTTTTGTGTTTTGATTATTATATGGCAAGGGGATTTTTTTTTGATCCAGTCTATTTGGTGTTCTGGATTCCTCTTGACTATTCAAAGGAATATCTTTCTTTATGTTGGGAAATTTTTCTTCCATAATTTTTTTCAATAAATTTTCTGGGCCTTTGAGCTGTAATTCTTCTCCTTCTTCTATCCCTATTATTCTTAGGTTTGGTGTTTTTATGGTGTCCCATATTTCCTGAATGTTTTGTGATGAGAATTTGTTGGATTTGCTGTTTTCTTTGATCAGTGTGTTTATTTTCTCAATGGTGTCTTAAGAGTCTGACATTCTTTCTTCTATCTGTTGTATTCTATTAGTTATGCTTGTTTCTGTAGTCTCTGTTCATTGCCCTAGATTTTCCATATCCAGTCGGCACTCAGTTTGTGTTTTCTTCCTTGCCTCTATTTCAGTTTTCAATTCTTGAACTGTTTCCATTACCTGTTTGAATGTTTTTTCTTGGTTTCCCAGGGTATCATTTACGTATTTATTCATTTCTTCAAACTTTTTGTTATACTTCTCATCCATTTCTATAAGGGCCTTTTTACATGCTGTTTAAGGGACTCTATCGCTTTCATAATGTCATTTTTCCCCCTTCTTCTGGATTAGGGTTTTCAAGACCTTCTGTTGTCTGATCACTGGGTTCTGGTGTTTTCATTTTGTTTTTCTGATTGGTGGAGGTATTGTTGCCTTGGCGCCTGCCCATCTCTTCCTTCAAATGCTATCCTATGGATCGTATGGAACAGGATCAGGTTCCCTTGGTGGCCAGGAACCTTGTTAACAAAGGGCCTACTTTGCTGTAGGCAGGCTATTGAAGCAAAGCAATTCCCACTGACCTCTTTGCCCTCAGCACCCTGTCCCAGAGCCCAAACAGGCTGAGCTGGCAGATCCCGTGGCCTCGCAGAAGGGAGAAAGAAGGGAGGAGGTTCCTGGGTGCAAACTGGGATGGTTTAGGGAGAGAGAGGCCCCAGCAGAGGGGAGCAGCCCCTGCTGAATGACCGGGGAGTGAAGGGGGTCGGGAATGTCCCTGCTCTGTTTCTGGGCTCCTGCCGCAGGTCAAGAGCACACTCACCAACCACTCTGATGGGTCCCCCAGAACAGGATCAGGTTCCTTTGGTGGCCAGGAACCTCGCTAAGAAAGGTCCTGCCTTGCTGCAGACAGGCTATTGAAGCAAAGCAATTCCCGCTGGCTCCTTTGCCCTCAGCACCCTGTCACAGCACCCAAACAGGCTGAGCTGGCGGATCCCATGGCCCTGCAGAAGGCAAGAAAGATATATTTTTAAATTGACAGAAAAATAAGGATATCTCAGGTCAAGTACAAGCTAAGGTAATTAGATGCACACTAAGCCAGTAGTAGTACAGATACTATTTAAAGGACTACACTATACACAGAGCACAGGAAATAATAAATTTATTGGAAAAATAGATTGACAAAGGAGAGTTAAGAAGGAATCCATAAACCTAACACAGGTAAATAATAGACCCTAATATTAATCGGGTAGAAATAAGTGAACAAATACTAATCCAAAGAATCAGTAAAACAGCCAAAAAAATTACAGGAGTTAATAAACATCTATCTTAGTTTTTAAATATTTCTGTGATAAGGCCAATTCAACTTACAAAAAAATTGACTCATATTTCCAGAGGGTACCAACAAATCTTAGTTACTTTCTTATTGCTCTGCTAAGACATCATGACCAAGGAAACTTATTAAAAGAAATGTTTAATTTGTGACTTACCACTTCAGAGATAGGTCCATGACCATCATGGAGGGGAGCTTTGCAGCATGCAGACAGTCATGGCTCTGGATCAGGAGCTGAGAGTTTGCATCTTGATCTATAAACACAGGGTTAACTTGGAATCCAAGTTAAGACATCAAAGCCTACCCCAGTGATAGTCCTGCTCCAACAAGACAACACCTCCTAATCATTCCCAATTAGTCCCACCAACTGAAGGCCGACTACTTAAATATATGAGCTATAGGGATACATTCTCAATCAAACCACCTCTTTGTTAAGGTTTCTGTTACTGTGAAGAGACATCAAGACCACCGCAACTCTTATGTAGGGAAACATTTTATTGGGTGACTTATAGTTTCAGAGGTTTAGTACATTATCATCATGGCCAGGGAGCATGGCATTGTGTAGGCAGACATAGTTCTGGCTACGTCTTGATCAGAAGGCAGCAGGAAGTAGACTGAGTGTCATACTGAATGAAGCTTGAGCAAAAGAGACCTCAAAGCCCACAACCACAGTGACACACTTCCTCCAACAAGACTACACCTACTTTAACAAGAGCACACCTCCCAATAGTACCACTTCCTTTGTGTGACATTTGCATTCAAACCACCACTCTACCCCTACATCTATAATAATGTTAAAAGTAAACAGTCTCAACTTATTACTTAAAAGATGCACCTAACAAAATTAAAGAAAAACTATATAAATGGAGGTGTCTCTGTCCCTCCCTGTCCTGCAACTGCTTCTAAATTATCACTCAGAGGCTTAATATTAATTACAGAACATTTGGCCTATAGTTTAAGCTTATTACTAACTCGGTCTTACATTTAAATCAAACCATTTCTATTAACCTATGTATTGCCATGTTGCCATGGCTTTACTGGACTACTAGCTTCTTGGGTGACTGGCTCACATCTCTCTCTGAGTCTGCTCTTCCTTCTTTGTGTATCTCCATTTAGCTTTCCTGCCTTGCTATATTTTGCTTGACTACAGACAAAATCAGCTTTTATTATCAACCAATGAGAGCAACAATGCACAGAAGGATTATCCCACAACAAAACCAGACCCAACTATCTGTTGTGTTCAAGAAACAAACATCATAGACAAAGGCACCCACCAAATGAATCAAGAGGAAAGTCAATAGTTCAAGCAAATGGAAGTCAAAACAAAACTGACATAAAGGGAACAATTTATTTAAAAAGATATAATAATTATAAGTGTATATGTACATATGTGTATGTGGCTTTTAATTTCATAAAATATACACTAATGAGAATGAAAGCACCTCTAGTAGTAATTCATTTGGGTTCCCATTTTCATGTTTTGAAAGGTCACACAAAACAGTGAAATTTAGGAATTGCAGTGAAATGAATGATAAAAGGGAGGGAAATATAACATAGGAAGTAACAGATTAAAAAGAAAATTCTCATCAATAATGCAAACTTTTTAGATTATATTAATAGCTAAAACAAAAGAAAAGCAGAATACAAAACTAGAAAATAGTAGGAAAATAAAGATTATAACATAGAATAAGAAATTAGAGATGGGGGGCTGAAGAGTTGGGTCAGCAGTTAAGAACATTTGCAGAACTCTTTCAAATTCAGTTCCTAGCACCACATGATAGCTCACAACTATCTATAACTCTAGTCCCAGAGGATGAAATGCCTTCTTCTGCTCTCTGCAAGCACCAGACATATACATGGTACACACACACACACACACACACACACACACACACACACACACACACACATACACAGTGACTCATATATGTAAAAATAAATTTATAAAATTAGAGGCTATCAAAGAAATCAACAGTTAGTTCTTCAAAGCAGTTGAAAAAGTTATAAAATGTTTAGTTGTACTAATAAAAAAGAGAAAGGGCACAAATAATTAAAATCATAACAGAAAGAAAAGACACGAGTTTGCTTTTATAATACTTAGATAATAAAAGATTATGAATAATTTTATATCAACTGGTTGATACCTAAAAATACCAAGAAAAAACTCTCTGGGCTGGAGAGATGGCTCAGAGGTTAGAGCACTGGCTGCTCTTCCAGAGGTTCTGAGTTCAATTCCCAGCAACCACATGGTAGCTCACAACCATCTATGATGAAATCTGGTACTCTCTTCTGGTGTGCAGGCATACATGCAGACAGAATGCTGTATACATAATAAATAAATACATCTTTATAAAAAAAGAAAAACACTCTCTCCTAAGAGTGAATTATGAAGAAAAATCATGGCAGAACATGCTGATACCTACTAACAAGAATGAAGTAATAATTCAAACCCTCCTGTTAAGGGGGAGAAGACAGATCTAGTGACGAATTCCACCATGCACTTAGACATAATTAACACGGATCCTTCTCAAACTCTGAAAAAAATAAAGAAGCAAATATTTTCAAATCATTATTTGTGGTAACAATCATAGAACCAGATAAAACTAGGAAAAAAACTGCCAATGAAAGGTAGTTATAGGTTTTGATGGTATAACCACTGGTGAGTTGCCCATGTTCCAATGGTTAGTTTCAAACCCAAGCCTACACAGAAGGCTCTACTTAAACTTAGTAGGTCAAGATAGAATTCAAAACAAAACAAAAAACCAACTGGCAAACAAAATCTAACAACATATTAAAATGATTATATAACATGATCAAATGGGAATTATTATCGTGTGAAAGTGGATTATACAAAAACAAAAAAAGTCATGTATGCCATTCACAACTAAAATGGAGTGAGGAGATCATGAAGAAATCATTCAGGTTGCAAAATCACATTTCAAAATTTGTTGCACATAGCCAACCAAAAAAATACAAAGACATACTTATTCAAAATTATATATTCTCTGTTTCTGAAACTTCAGATCCAACGAACCACAAATTGGAAATACTTGAAAAAACATTTGCATTTAAATGTGCAGATTTTACTTTTATATTGTTCCTCAAAAATTACAATATAGCAACAATTTATACAGTATTTCTAGTATATTTGGTGCTACAAATCTAGAAACATGTCTCATTTTGGTGCTACCAGCTAGGAACCCTTCACACGTATGTTACTACTATGGTCATAGTTGCTTCCTGTTGAGCCCTCCATCATTGCCCCTCTGAGGAACATGACTCATGACAGATACCACAAACCTCATTAGAATACAACCAAGGAGCTGTGCAGTGGGATGCAAAAGACAGAAATCAGAATTTAACTAGTGACCAGATATTCAGAGCTAGAAAAAAAGTCCTCATTTCTCTCTGCTTGAGCACCACCATGTGGTTTAAAGAGGTATGCAAGACTGCACCTTTGGGAAGAGGCTGTGGTTTCAGGAAGAGACTTGGAAGCCATTTAGCAAAAAGCAGAAAGAAAATTGTGATGTTTTCTCACTGTCTGGTGGATTTTTTTGATTGTTTGTTTTTTGTTCTTTATATATATTTTAGATATTAATGCTATCTCAGATGTGTAGTTTGTAAAATCTTTTCCCATCTTTTAGGCTTGCTTTTTGTCCAAATCATCATTTGCCATACAGAAGCTTTTCAGTTTCAGGAGGTCCTGATTATGAATTTTTGATCATAGTGCCTGTGCTAATGGTGTTCTAAAGAAAGTCTTTTCTTGTGCCAATGAGTTCAAGACTATTCCCCACTTTCTCTTCTATCAGGTTCAGTATATCTGTCCTTATGTTGAAGTCCTTGAACGAGAAAAGCCATGGGAGCCGTGATGATCAACAATAGAGGAAGAGAAAAAAAAAACTGTGAGGTCAGAATATTGGATAATAGAACTCAAGACTGCCTTCAAAATAAAACACCACCTTAAGAGGCATATGATCACTGCAGGGCCCTTAGGAAATGACACAATGTACAACAGTGACAAATATAACTTGGGCCAAGGAACAGAGCAGAAAGACCAGAATTGCTTCTTCCTTTTTCTTTCCCTATCCCTTCATTTCTCCCTCATTTGTAGTTTTTCATCCATCCACCCACCCATCCACCCATCCATCCATACATCCATCCACCCATCCACCCATCCATCCATACATCCATTTAGTTTTCCATCAGACACTCACTCACCCTGGTACCAGGGGCATGCCTGCCTGCATCTCTAACAAAGGCGAATACATCCCGTGGGGAACAGAGCAGCAAGTGAGTAAGAGGGTATCAGAAAAAACTGAAATATTTCATCAAATTGGATTTCATTTGAGATGTGATGTTATTAAAGATTAAGGACATCCTGTGATTGCGTATCATGGTATTTTAAATATTTATTTATATATTTTTATTTTTCAGGTGTAATGGCTAAAGAAACCGCCTTTTAAGTCAGGCATCCATCTTGGTAAGTTCCTAGTAATGCTGACTCAGTGACCCACACCCAAAAATGTACAACTGTGACCATCTACTTGTTACAATATGACTTTTTTGGTTTCTGTAACTTGTTTATGCAAATACCTCAAATTGTTTTGAATTGCCTTAACAACTAAAGCAGGCAAAACAGATCAGTTTTCACTTGCTTGTGTACATATTGAAGATCTTTTTGTAGATTTTGTCTTAAAAAAAAAAAAACCCTTCCCTATACCTCTGCTTCAAGGCAATCTCAGATTTGGCTCAGAAATGGTTATCTTGCTAACAACTTATCAATAAATCTTTTAATTATACTTGGATTGATTCTATGATGTTTTCCCAGGGGTCATGAGCTCTATACATTTGGAGGTCCCGGTGTGATCCATGGGAGAGCCTAAACTCAGGGCCAGGGGTCTGTGGTATGCCCCAGAGGAGCAAGTTCAAGGTGGACTTGACAGGCCCATCGGATCCGAAACTTCCATTTTCCAAATTTACAAAGTGGAAGGAAAAATGAAAGGAAGACTTGCAGGCCTGTGTGCTTCTGAAGTGCTGACTGATCGGTGAGTTATTCTGTTCTGTTATAGAATCTGTACCTTTGGAGAGACAAAAGTAAGACAGGGCATGATTGTAGACCCATTCTTTGGGGCAGAGGGGACACCCTACTGTCCTTCTGGTCTTACTGTATGAATAAAGGTGGTCACTACATGTTTGAGTCCTCTGGTCTTTTCCTGATAACACTATTGTTTTTTTATGTTGCTTTCTTTTGTCTATTAGACTTGTGTTTTCCAGTTTGTTGAAGAGATGGGAGATGGGAGTCAGATTGAGTGCAGCCAAATTGCCCTTGAGCTGCCCGCGCCAACATTTTCAGTATTTCTTCTAGATAGACCTCTCCTGGCTGTCTCTATGCAAGCTCCCCCATGTAGCTTGCTCCATCTAGCCTGCTCCACCTCTGTCCCTCTCACTGGCTTCCTGGAGCCTGCTGCTTAAGGTATATCAGTCACTTCTCTACAGCTTTCTGTTGGCTATCTTCTTTTTTTTGTTTATTTGTTTATTTATTAAAGATTTCTGTCTCTTCCCCACCGCCACCTCCCATTTCCCTCCCCCTCCCCCAATCAAGTCCCCTTCCCTCTTCAGCCCAAAGAGCCATCAGGGTTCCCTGCCCTGTGGGAAGTTCAAGGACCACCCACCTCCATCCAGGTCTAGTAAGGTGAGCATCCAAACTGCCTAGGCTCCCACAAAGCCAATACATGCAGTAGTATCAAAAACCCATTGCCATTGTTCTTGAGTTCTCAGTAGTCCTCATTGTCCACTATGTTCAGTGAGTCCGGTTTTATCCCATGCTTTTTCAGACCCAGGCCAGCTGGCCTTGGCGAGTTCCCGATAGAACATCCCCATTGTCTCAGTGTGTGGGTGCACCCCTCGCGGTCCTGAGTTCCTTGCTCATGCTCTCTCTCCTTCTGCTCCTGATTTGGACCTTGAGATTTCTGTCCGGTGCTCCAATGTGGATCTCTGTCTCTGTCTCCTTTCATCGCTTGAAGAAGGTTAATATTTTGGAGGATCCCTATATGATTTTCTTTGGGTTCACCTTCTTATTTAGCTTCTCTAGGATCACGAATTATAGGCTCAATGTCCTTTATTTATGGCTAGAAACCAAATATGAGTGAGTACATCCTATGTTCCTCTTTTTGAGTCTGGCTTACCTCACTCAGGATAGTGTTTTCTATTTCCATCCATTTGCATGCAAAATTGAAGAAGTCATTGTTTTTACTGCTGAGTAGTACTTTAATATGTATATATTCCACACTTTCTTCATCCATTCTTCCGTGGAAGGGCATCTAGGTTGTTTCCAGGTTCTGGCTATTACAAACAATGCTGCTATGAACATAGTTGAGCATATACTTTTGTTGTATGATAGGGCATCTCTTGGGTATATTCCCAAGAGTGGTATTGCTGGGTCCAGGGGTAGCAACCTACCCCTGAATTTCCTGAGAAACCGCCACACTGCTTTCCAAAGTGGTTGCACAAGTTTGCATTCCCACCAGCAATGGATGAGTGTACTCCTTTCTCCACAACCTCTCCAGCAAAGGCTATCATTGGTGTTTTTGATTTTCGCCATTCTGACAGGTGTAAGATGGTATCTTAAAATTGTCTTGATTTGCATTTCCCTGATTGCTAAGGAAGTTGAGCATGACCATAAGTGTCTTTTGGCCATTTGAACTTCTTCTGTTGAGAATTCTCTGTTTAGCTGAGTGCCCCATTTTATAATTGGGTTGATTAGCCTTTTACGGTCTAGTTTCTTGAGTTGTTTATATATTTTGGAGATCAGACCTTTGTCAGTTGCGGGGTTTGTGAAGATCTTCTCCCAGTCAGTGGGTTGCCTTTTTGTCTTAGTGACAGTGTCCTTTGCTTTACAGAAGCTTCTAAGTCTCAGGAGGTCCCCTTTATTCAATGATGCCCTTAATGTCTGTGCTGCTGGGTTTATACGTAGGAAGTGGTCTTCTGTGCCCATGTGTTGTAGAGTACTTCCCACTTTCTCTTCTATCAGGTTCAGTGTGTTAGGACTGATATTGAGATCTTTAATCCATTTGGACTTGAGTTTTGTGCATGGTGATAGATATGGATCTATTTTCATTCTTCTATAGATTGACATCCAGTTTATACCTTTGGTAATGTGGCAGGATACAAGATCAACTCCAAAAAAATCAGTTGCCTTTCTATACACTAAGGATAAGGAAACAGAGAGGGAAATCAGAGAAACATCATTTTTCATGATAGCCACAAATAGCATAAAATATCTTGGGGTAACTCTGACCAAGGAAGTGAAAGATCTATTTGACAAGAACTTTAAGTCTTAGAAGAAAGAAATTGAAGAGTACACCAGAAAATGGAAGGATCTCCCTTGCTCTTGGATTGGGAGGATCAACATATTAAAAATGGCAATTCTACCAAAAGCAATCTATAGATTCAATGCAATCCCCATCAAGATCCCATCAAAATTCTTCACAGATCTGGAGAAGACAATAATCAAATTTATATGGAAAAACAAAAAAACCAGGATAGCCAAAGCAATCTTATACAATAAAGGATCATCTGGAGGCATTACCATCCCTGACTTCAAACTCTATTACAGAGCTACAGTATTGAAAACAGCTTGGTATTGGCATAAAAACAGAGAAGTCGACCAATGGAATCGAATAGAAGACCCGGACTTTAACCCACAAACCTATGAACACCTGATTTTTGATAAAGGAGCTAAAGTATACAATGGAAACAAGAGTGATTTCTTAAATGGCTTTAAGTCATTTGAATTTCTTCTGTTGATAATTCTGTTTTTATGTTTAGATCTGTACCCCAAATTAGATTATTTGATATTTTGATGTCTCATTTTTTTTTAGTTCTTTATATATTTTGGAGATCAGCCCTTTGTCAGATGTGGTGTTGGTGAAGATCTTTTCCTATTCTGTAGGCTGCCTTTTGTCTTATTTACCATGTCCTTTGCGTTACAGAAGCTTCTAAGTTTCAGAAGGTCCCATTTATTACTTGTTGCGCTCAGTGTCTGTGCTACTGGAGTTATATTTAGGAAGTGGTCTCCTGTCCCAATGCATTCAAGACTACTTCCCACTTTCTCTTCTCTAAGGTTCAGTGTTACTGGATTTATGTTGAGATCTTTGATCCACTTGGACTTGAGTTTTGTGCACCCGGATAGATATGGATTTGTTTGCAATCTTCTACATATTGACATTCAGTTATGCCAGCACCATTTGTTGAAGGTGATTTTCTTTCCCTATTGTACAATTTTGGCTTCTTTGTCAAATATTAGGTTTTCATAAGTGTGTAGATTAATGTCAGCGTCTTCAATTCATTTCCACTGATCCATGTATGTGTTTTTATGGCAATACCAAACTGTTTTTATTATTATACTTCTGTAGTAGAGTTTGAAGTCAGGGATTGTGATTCCTCCAGAAGTTCCTTTATTGTACAGGATTATTTTGGCTATCCTGTTTTTTTTTCCATATGAAGTTGAGTATTGTTCTTTTGCGGTATGTGAAGTCTTGTGATGGGATTTTTATGGAGATTACATTGAATCTGTAGATTGTTTTTGGTAAGATTGCTATTTTTACTATGTTGATCTTACCTATCTAAAAGCATGGAGGGATCTTTCCATTTTCTGATATTGTCTTCAATTTCTTTTTTCAGAGACTTAAAGTTCTTGTCATACAGGTCATTCACTTGTTTGGTTAGAGTTACGCCAAGATATTTAATGCCATTTGTGGCTATTGTGAAGGGTGATGTTTCCCTGATTTCTTTTTTGAGCTCATTTATTATCTGTACATAGGAGGGCTACTGATTTTTTGAGTTAATCTTGATTCCTGCTACATGGATGAAGGTATTTATCATCTGTAGGAGTTCCTTGGTAGAATTTTTGGGGTCACTTGTGTACTTTATCATATCTTCTGCAACTAGTACAAGTTTGCCTTCTTCCTTTGAAATTTGTATGCTCTTGATCTTGTTTTGTTGTGTAATTGCTCTAGCTAGAACTTCGAGTACTACATTTAATAGATATGGAGAGACTGGACTTGTTCTTTGTATTCTTCCTGATTTTAGTGGAATCACTTTAAGTTTTTCTCCAGCTTGATGTTGGCTGTTGGCTTGGTGTATATTGATTTTATTATGCTTATGTATGTTCCTTGTATCCCTAGTCTCTCCAAGGCTTTTATCATGAAGGGGCTTGGACTTTGCCGAGGGTTTTTCAACATCTAATGACATGTTCATGTGATTTTTTTTCTTTCAGTTTGCTTGTATGTTGGA
>CADCXT010004009.1:0-29218 GCA_902806775.1 Microtus agrestis
AAATTGTTTAAATACTGAGGAAGGAGCAAAAGCTGCTAAAAAAATATTTGTTTATAAATGCTGCTGAACTAAACCAACATAGATATTCTGAAAATGCCTTGACTTTGAGATTTGGATCTAAGGACATGATACTTTGGAAAGGAGTTTCTTGTTTTGTTTTCACAGAGGATGAGACCCTGTTCATTTCTTCTATCCGAATATGGTATGATGGACCACGCCCTCCTGAAAGGTTGCTGTGAACATCTTCAGAGAATTGCTTCGCTCAACTGCCAACTGAGATGAAACCAGCACACAGGTTATACCATGAAAGACCTAATTAACGGCGCCCCCATTCAGCAGGAAGCAGTTCAGAGAGAAAAAACTGCGCCCATGTTCCCAAATATGGTTTATAAATGTTCTTTTACATTTAAAGGGGGATATGATATAGGTATGAATAATTTGCATTAGTATAGATGTTGCTTTATTGATAGAGATTTAAGGTCAATTTTGTTATATGTATCTGTATTTCTGATCTTGATTAAGGTATTGTGATTGTATAGTTCACTTAAAAATGTAATGTATATAGGTTGTGAATAGATAATTATAATAGTCAAGTTTGTAGTCATGTTAGTTAAGATTTTCTAGATGTGCACGGATATATTTCTGATAGGCATTCTTCATATCTTTCAAAGATTATAGAATATGGCATTTTTAAATGTTTTAATAACTTAGGGTTTTTCATGACAATGAGACACTCTGCTCCTGGCAGCACCAATCTACTTCAGGAAGAAGATGGGCATCGAAGAGGATCCTTAAGGAGTTTGATAGCCATTTGGGCAAGAAACTGCTCTTGCCTGGACTATTGCATAAACTGGACACAGAGAACCCGCAGAGAGAGGACTGCTGAACTTGCCTAAAGGTGAGATGATCTTTCGGGGTTCCTGATTCATGAAAGAGTCTGCAAGACATTCTTCAGGACAAGCAGATAGTGACTGCCTTTGAAACTTCCTGCTTTGTGGAATGGCTGCTGAAAACTATGGGCCTGTAGGCCGAAGATGGATGCCTCAATGGTACAAAGGAACTTTGGGTGACTGTCCAGGCAGCGAGATGTCTCTGTCATTTCTAGAGTTTGAAAGATGCTTTTTTCTTGTTTGCTTAGGTAATATTGTATCTTTCTGGAGTCTTTGATGGAGTCAAGAATAGTTAGTTATAGTTATATTTTTCCTTAGTTACGATGAAGATTATTGTAATTTTTACTTGATAACTGTTTAAGCCTTTCCTTTTTGTTTAAACAGAAAAAGGGGAAGTGATGTGGGAGTGTCATATATCAATCTATTGATTTCATTGGCTAAGCAATAAATAAACTGCTCGGTCCGATTGGTTAGAAAATAGGTGGGTGGAGTAAACAGAAGAAAATGCTGAGAGGAAGAGGAAGTGAGGTCAGAAAGCATGCAGCTCCGCTCAGAGCCAGACGCCTCAGAGAGAGACGCCATGCTCCAGTCTAGCGGGCAGACAGGATAGCTCTGCTGAGGCTCTCTCGATGAAGCTCCATCCCAAGATGGACATAGGCTAGAATCTTCCTGGTAAGCGCACCTTGGGGTGCTTACATAGATGATTAGAAATGGGCTAAGAGGTTGAAGCTAATGGGCCAAGCAGTGCTGAAATGAATACAGTTTGTGTGTTGTTATTTCGGGCATAAGCTAGCCATGCAAGCGGCCGGGGTGCTGGGGACGCAGCCCCACCGCTGCTATTTCAACACGGGTGGAAACCGAGGCTGGAGGATCAACTAAAATTCCATGCCATCTGGGCCTACCCAGTGTCACAGCAAGATCCTCGCTGGCAAAAGCAACATGTATCAAGGCGATATATTTAAAGCAAACCATACCAAACGAAAGTAAAAAGAAAAAGACCAAAGGCCCAATGAACAACTAAAGAAGAGGGATCATGAAAGGCCGGGGGAGAGGTGGGGATGGATGGCGTTCGGGGACTGCCGGGAGCGGAAGGCTGGATTTCAGAGGATGGAGACAGGGGTACAGAGAAAAGGAAGAGAGAGGCCCGTCACTAGGAAGAGAGCATGGTCTCCTGCCACTCCAGGCCTCTTCCCTCTCGTGCTCCTGCTCAGAGCAAGAGGCCGGAAAACACCCGTCAGCTCTGCTTTTCCTTCCTTCTGGTTCCTCTGCTTCTGGAAACGGGGACCGGTCCACAAGGCCGCCTCGACTTCAACCAGTGTCCAGTACCAGGAGGTAGCACCTCCGCTTTGACCGCCAGAGGCCCCGCCCACACTCCCATGGGGACTCAGACTTGACAGAGACTCGACCGGGCTGGGGGTGCTCTGCACACGCGGGGACCCGCAGAGTGACGATCAGAGTGAGGCAAGAAGGAAACCTGGTTCAGCACGACTCAGTTTTCGGTGTCGTTTTCAGACGTCGAGAGTCTGACACCCGCCGGGTAATTTATTTAGGCCTAGGGAAGCACACCACCATCCATCCATCTTGGGAAAAGGCTTCCTGGCGATAGCTCATTAACACAGTTGCGTGTGTACCACAAAGCTTAAGATGTGTTTCCGTTAAAACACTTTGCAAAGTGCAAGATGGGTTCCCCTGGCTGAGAAACACTGCTCATGTGCCCAGGGCGGCCTCACTCATCCTGTGTGGGGTGTGGGTCGATGGAACCCTTCTCATCTGGCGCCCGGGACTCTCACGGGAAAACACAGAAATTGACTTGACCATCCGTGACAGTGGCCACTGAGTTAGTTCAACGGAAAGGTCTGAAGGAGTCAGGTGTGGCCAGGCCCTGCAGGGAGCACCTGCAGGAGAGGTCACCTAGGCTCTGCTCCCTGTGTGGAGTACAGGTGACATCTTCCCCTAAGGATGGGGTCTGACTGAGAAGCAGTCAGTGCTCAAGACAAAGGCCTTGGGCCGGAGAGTCTGGAACACACGAAATAGTCCGTGGAATTGAAGCTGAGCCAGGCCCTCGACATGGTTCAGGCTATCTTTCAGGTCTTTTAGCTACATCCATTCCCAGATTTTTTTTGGGGGGGAGGGAGGGGTTGGGGGTTGGGTGGGTGGTGGTAGGGGTTAACTGGTATCCATCTCTTCAGTTAAAGAAGCAACCCTGCCCGTACGCTTAAGGTTGTTGGATTCCCTAGATTTTCTCTGTGAGTTTATCCGAGTTAGTAGTGAGTGAGTGAGTGAGTGAGTGAGTGAGTGAGTGAGTGAGTGAGTGAGTGAGTGAGTGATTGTGGGCAGGGTGAAACACTAGAGGTGTAGGGATGGTGAGGCAGAGAGTATGTTTTGTATCGTGTAAGTGTGTGTGTAGGCGTTGTTGTTGTTGTTTCGGGTGAGGTGTGTTTGAAGCGGTGAGTGTGTGTGAAATTTGTTGAGAAGCGTGGGATGTGGGTCGGGCGGGCGAGTTGTGCAATGGAGGGGGAGCAAAGAAAAAAAAAAATGTGTAGCCCAGGCTGGCCTCGAACTCGTGATCCTCCTGCCTCTGCCTCCTTCAGCAAATCCTACCGGCGTGCGCCACCACAACCGGCGAGAGGACGCCGCGACGCGGACCTACTCGAATCCGACCTGACATGACGTCACCCTCCAAGCCACCGCCCCTGCCGGCTCACAACCAAGCCGGCCCGTCCTGCTCTCGCGCCCCGGACACTCGCGACAACCTACACACACACACGCACACACACACAAAACATCAACACCTCCTCACGACAAACAACACTCTACGCTTACACACACACACACACGCACGCAACCAAGACAACACAAACAACAAAACCACCGACAGACTCACACCTCCCACCCAATCCAACACCCTCACGCACGACCTCTGACGCCCCAAGCCCAGCGCCCTACACCCGGGGAATCCTCTTTCCTCTTCACTCCCTGCGTCGCCCGCCACTCCTGCGCCAACACGACCCCTGCCGGTCGGCCCGGGAACACACACTCACCGCCGCTCACTGCCCTCCCGCCCGCCCGTCGCTCGCTCGCACACTGGCCTCCTTTCACTCTCCTACAGTCCACTCGGGCCCCAACCCTCTGACACGCAGCAGCATCGCATCGCCGAGCGTCTCTTTCTTCTCGCTGCTCCCCCTGCTCCGGCCCCGTCGCCGTCCGCACTCGCTTGGCACACAGCCGCACCACACAGCTCAGCTCAGGAAGCGCCCGCCGATCCCACACCCCGGCCAGGCAGCCTCCCTGGTGCGCGCACAGGCACCGCGAGCTTCGCCCTTCCTCACTGCTTGGAACTGGCCCACAGCAAAACCAAGACCTCAAACTAAGTCTCAACTGCCGCTGGGCTTCTTCTCCACCCCGCGCCCCCCCCCACCTGCCCACCCCGAGCTCAAGCCCTTGCCCCCTCCCACCTCTTACCGCACACCCACCCACCCCCGAACCTGATAGTTCTCCACACCTCCCCAAGCGAACCCGCAGGCGCAGACTCGGCGGGAGCACAACGTTCCCCATCCGGTAGTTTCCCCGGACACCCGCGGCTTCGGAATTTCCACGCGACAGATACAGTCTGCATGGCTGCATGGCTGCACTGGGTGCGGGGTGCGAGGACGTGTTCGGGGATGGGCGAGTGGGTGACCTGGACCTGGACACCTTGCTAGGAACACACAGGTGGCCAAACACCCGGTGACACGCAATGGAGGACACACTGAGATCGATCGCACCCCCACCCACCGACCCTCTCCTGCCGCACGTCCCCAGGCAAGCAGGAGGCGAGGGGTTGGGTGGGGCTGGGGTGCGGTGGGGGGACCAGAGCGGGAGCCGGCCTCCCGACACCACAGGGCCCAAGCCCAAGCCCCCAAGCACAACTCGGGGACGTCCTCGCATCTGGATACAGGTCCTATGTCTCTTCAGAGAAGCACACCCGGACCACCTTCTATCAGCTCACCCATCCCAGGCACCATGCCTTTTGGTGCTCGACACCTCAATCTCAGAAACCACTTTGATTGACGACACCCTGGACCGCTTGGGAGGAGCACTTTGGCCAGAAAGAAATCAGAATTTCAAGGCAAGGCAGAAACCATAAAAAGAAAAGGCAGATACACACTCACATACACGTACACTCACACAAACCTCACTAACACACCTACAGAGCTAAAACGGGGAGACAGAGACTGGCTGATGGACAAAGAGAGACTCTGAGTGCGTGTGTGTGACACACACACAGAGTTTGTGTGTGTGTTGGTGTGTGTGAGAGTGATAGTGAACAATAGAGAGATCGATCGATCGATCTATAGATCGATAGATATAAATAGTGAGGTAGATAAATATAGAGAGATAGAGAGAGAGAGATATAGGCAGACAAGCAGGCAGAAAAAGGCAGACACACATTGAGAAACAGAGACACAAACAGAGAGAGAGAGAGAGAGACAGAGAGACGGAGACAGAGGGAAAGATAGAGAGAGAGAGAGAGAGAGAGAGAGAGAGAGAGAGAGAGAGAGAGAGAGAGAGAGAGAGGGAGACAGGCAGATCTCTGAGAATTCAAGGACAGCCTGGTCTACAGAGTTATTCCAGGACAAAGATACAGAGAATATAAAATAAAAGTAAAAATAAACGAAATAGAGTTAAAATAAAGCCGTCCAAAGACGGAAAATACACAGAGAATCTTGATACTGTATGCTATTGTGCTCTCATTAAATTGTTTAAATACTGAGGAAGGAGCAAAAGCTGCTAAAAAAATATTTGTTTATAAATGCTGCTGAACTAAACCAACATAGATATTCTGAAAATGCCTTGACTTTGAGATTTGGATCTAAGGACATGATACTTTGGAAAGGAGTTTCTTGTTTTGTTTTCACAGAGGATGAGACCCTGTTCATTTCTTCTATCCGAATATGGTATGATGGACCACGCCCTCCTGAAAGGTTGCTGTGAACATCTTCAGAGAATTGCTTCGCTCAACTGCCAACTGAGATGAAACCAGCACACAGGTTATACCATGAAAGACCTAATTAACGGCGCCCCCATTCAGCAGGAAGCAGTTCAGAGAGAAAAAACTGCGCCCATGTTCCCAAATATGGTTTATAAATGTTCTTTTACATTTAAAGGGGGATATGATATAGGTATGAATAATTTGCATTAGTATAGATGTTGCTTTATTGATAGAGATTTAAGGTCAATTTTGTTATATGTATCTGTATTTCTGATCTTGATTAAGGTATTGTGATTGTATAGTTCACTTAAAAATGTAATGTATATAGGTTGTGAATAGATAATTATAATAGTCAAGTTTGTAGTCATGTTAGTTAAGATTTTCTAGATGTGCACGGATATATTTCTGATAGGCATTCTTCATATCTTTCAAAGATTATAGAATATGGCATTTTTAAATGTTTTAATAACTTAGGGTTTTTCATGACAATGAGACACTCTGCTCCTGGCAGCACCAATCTACTTCAGGAAGAAGATGGGCATCGAAGAGGATCCTTAAGGAGTTTGATAGCCATTTGGGCAAGAAACTGCTCTTGCCTGGACTATTGCATAAACTGGACACAGAGAACCCGCAGAGAGAGGACTGCTGAACTTGCCTAAAGGTGAGATGATCTTTCGGGGTTCCTGATTCATGAAAGAGTCTGCAAGACATTCTTCAGGACAAGCAGATAGTGACTGCCTTTGAAACTTCCTGCTTTGTGGAATGGCTGCTGAAAACTATGGGCCTGTAGGCCGAAGATGGATGCCTCAATGGTACAAAGGAACTTTGGGTGACTGTCCAGGCAGCGAGATGTCTCTGTCATTTCTAGAGTTTGAAAGATGCTTTTTTCTTGTTTGCTTAGGTAATATTGTATCTTTCTGGAGTCTTTGATGGAGTCAAGAATAGTTAGTTATAGTTATATTTTTCCTTAGTTACGATGAAGATTATTGTAATTTTTACTTGATAACTGTTTAAGCCTTTCCTTTTTGTTTAAACAGAAAAAGGGGAAGTGATGTGGGAGTGTCATATATCAATCTATTGATTTCATTGGCTAAGCAATAAATAAACTGCTCGGTCCGATTGGTTAGAAAATAGGTGGGTGGAGTAAACAGAAGAAAATGCTGAGAGGAAGAGGAAGTGAGGTCAGAAAGCATGCAGCTCCGCTCAGAGCCAGACGCCTCAGAGAGAGACGCCATGCTCCAGTCTAGCGGGCAGACAGGATAGCTCTGCTGAGGCTCTCTCGATGAAGCTCCATCCCAAGATGGACATAGGCTAGAATCTTCCTGGTAAGCGCACCTTGGGGTGCTTACATAGATGATTAGAAATGGGCTAAGAGGTTGAAGCTAATGGGCCAAGCAGTGCTGAAATGAATACAGTTTGTGTGTTGTTATTTCGGGCATAAGCTAGCCATGCAAGCGGCCGGGGTGCTGGGGACGCAGCCCCACCGCTGCTATTTCAACACGGGTGGAAACCGAGGCTGGAGGATCAACTAAAATTCCATGCCATCTGGGCCTACCCGGCGTCACAGCAAGATCCTCGCTGGCAAAAGCAACATGTATCAAGGCGATATATTTAAACCAAACCATACCAAACGAAAGTAAAAAGAAAGAGACCAAAGGCCCAATGAACAACTAAAAAGAGGGATCATGAAAGGCCGGGGGAGAGGTGGGGATGGATGGCGTTCGGGGACTGCCGGGAGCGGAAGGCTGGATTTCAGAGGATGGAGACAGGGGTACAGAGAAAAGGAAGAGAGAGGCCGGTCACTAGGAAGAGAGCATGGTCTCCTGCCACTCCAGGCCTCTTCCCTCTCGTGCTCCTGCTCAGAGCAAGAGGCCGGAAAACACCCGTCAGCTCTGCTTTTCCTTCCTTCTGGTTCCTCTGCTTCTGGAAACGGGGACCGGTCCACAAGGCCGCCTCGACTTCAACCAGTGTCCAGTACCAGGAGGTAGCACCTCCGCTTTGACCGCCAGAGGCCCCGCCCACACTCCCATGGGGACTCAGACTTGACAGAGACTCGACCGGGCTGGGGGTGCTCTGCACACGCGGGGACCCGCAGAGTGACGATCAGAGTGAGGCAAGAAGGAAACCTGGTTCAGCACGACTCAGTTTTCGGTGTCGTTTTCAGACGTCGAGAGTCTGACACCCGCCGGGTAATTTATTTAGGCCTAGGGAAGCACACCACCATCCATCCATCTTGGGAAAAGGCTTCCTGGCGATAGCTCATTAACACAGTTGCGTGTGTACCACAAAGCTTAAGATGTGTTTCCGTTAAAACACTTTGCAAAGTGCAAGATGGGTTCCCCTGGCTGAGAAACACTGCTCATGTGCCCAGGGCGGCCTCACTCATCCTGTGTGGGGTGTGGGTCGATGGAACCCTTCTCATCTGGCGCCCGGGACTCTCACGGGAAAACACAGAAATTGACTTGACCATCCGTGACAGTGGCCACTGAGTTAGTTCAACGGAAAGGTCTGAAGGAGTCAGGTGTGGCCAGGCCCTGCAGGGAGCACCTGCAGGAGAGGTCACCTAGGCTCTGCTCCCTGTGTGGAGTACAGGTGACATCTTCCCCTAAGGATGGGGTCTGACTGAGAAGCAGTCAGTGCTCAAGACAAAGGCCTTGGGCCGGAGAGTCTGGAACACACGAAATAGTCCGTGGAATTGAAGCTGAGCCAGGCCCTCGACATGGTTCAGGCTATCTTTCAGGTCTTTTAGTTACATCCATTCCCAGATATTTTTTTGGGTGGGGGAGGGGGTGGGGGTTGGGTGGGTGGTGGTAGGGGTTAACTGGTATCCATCTCTTCAGTTAAAGAAGCAACCCTGCCCGTACGCTTAAGGTTGTTGGATTCCCTAGATTTTCTCTGTGAGTTTATCCGAGTTAGTGAGTGAGTGAGTGAGTGAGTGAGTGAGTGAGTGAGTGAGTGAGTGAGAGAGTGAGTGAGTGATTGTGGGCAGGGTGAAACACTAGAGGTGTAGGGATGGTGAGGCAGAGAGTATGTTTTGTATCGTGTAAGTGTGTGTGTAGGCGTTGTTGTTGTTGTTTCGGGTGAGGTGTGTTTGAAGCGGTGAGTGTGTGTGAAATTTGTTGAGAAGCGTGGGATGTGGGTCGGGCGGGCGAGTTGTGCAATGGAGGGGGAGCAAAGAAAAAAAAATGTGTAGCCCAGGCTGGCCTCGAACTCGTGATCCTCCTGCCTCTGCCTCCTTCAGCAAATCCTACCGGCGTGCGCCACCACAACCGGCGAGAGGATGCCGCGACGCGGACCTACTCGAATCCGACCTGACATGACGTCACCCTCCAAGCCACCGCCCCTGCCGGCTCACAACCAAGCCGGCCCGTCCTGCTCTCGCGCCCCGGACACTCGCGACAACCTACACACACACACGCACACACACACAAAACATCAACACCTCCTCACGACAAACAACACTCTACGCTACACACACACACACACACGCACGCAACCAAGACAACACAAACAACAAAACCACCGACAGACTCACACCTCCCACCCAATCCAACACCCTCACGCACGACCTCTGACGCCCCAAGCCCAGCGCCCTACACCCGGGGAATCCTCTTTCCTCTTCACTCCCTGCGTCGCCCGCCACTCCTGCGCCAACACGACCCCTGCCGGTCGGCCCGGGAACACACACTCACCGCCGCTCACTGCCCTCCCGCCCGCCCGTCGCTCGCTCGCACACTGGCCTCCTTTCACTCTCCTACAGTCCACTCGGGCCCCAACCCTCTGACACGCAGCAGCATCGCATCGCCGAGCGTCTCTTTCTTCTCGCTGCTCCCCCTGCTCCGGCCCCGTCGCCGTCCGCACTCGCTTGGCACACAGCCGCACCACACAGCTCAGCTCAGGAAGCGCCCGCCGATCCCACACCCCGGCCAGGCAGCCTCCCTGGTGCGCGCACAGGCACCGCGAGCTTCGCCCTTCCTCACTGCTTGGAACTGGCCCACAGCAAAACCAAGACCTCAAACTAAGTCTCAACTGCCGCTGGGCTTCTTCTCCACCCCGAGCTTCCCCCCCACCTGCCCACCCCGAGCTCAAGCCCTTGCCCCCTCCCACCTCTTACCGCACACCCACCCACCCCCGAACCTGATAGTTCTCCACACCTCCCCAAGCGAACCCGCAGGCGCAGACTCGGCGGGAGCACAACGTTCCCCATCCGGTAGTTTCCCCGGACACCCGCGGCTTCGGAATTTCCACGCGACAGATACAGTCTGCATGGCTGCATGGCTGCATGGGTGCGGGGTGCGAGGACGTGTTCGGGGATGGGCGAGTGGGTGACCTGGACCTGGACACCTTGCTAGGAACACACAGGTGGCCAAACACCCGGTGACACGCAATGGAGGACACACTGAGATCGATCGCACCCCCACCCACCGACCCTCTCCTGCCGCACGTCCCCAGGCAAGCAGGAGGCGAGGGGTTGGGTGGGGCTGGGGTGCGGTGGGGGGACCAGAGCGGGAGCCGGCCTCCCGACACCACAGGGCCCAAGCCCAAGCCCCCAAGCACAACTCGGGGACGTCCTCGCATCTGGATACAGGTCCTATGTCTCTTCAGAGAAGCACACCCGGACCACCTTCTATCAGCTCACCCATCCCAGGCACCATGCCTTTTGGTGCTCGACACCTCAATCTCAGAAACCACTTTGATTGACGACACCCTGGACCGCTTGGGAGGAGCACTTTGGCCAGAAAGAAATCAGAATTTCAAGGCAAGGCAGAAACCATAAAAAGAAAAGGCAGATACACACTCACATACACGTACACTCACACAAACCTCACTAACACACCTACAGAGCTAAAACGGGGAGACAGAGACTGGCTGATGGACAAAGAGAGACTCTGAGTGCGTGTGTGTGACACACACACAGAGTTTGTGTGTGTGTTGGTGTGTGTGAGAGTGATAGTGAACAATAGAGAGATCGATCGATCGATCTATAGATCGATAGATATAAATAGTGAGGTAGATAAATATAGAGAGATAGATAGAGAGAAAGAGAGAGAGATATAGGCAGACAAGCAGGCAGAAAAAGGCAGACACACATTGAGAAACAGAGACACAAACAGAGAGAGAGGGAGAGAAACAGAGACGGAGACAGAGGGGAGGAGGAGAGAGAGAGAGAGAGAGAGAGAGAGAGAGAGAGAGAGAGAGAGAGAGAGAGAGAGAGAGGGAGACAGGCAGATCTCTGAGAATTCAAGGACAGCCTGGTCTACAGAGTTATTCCAGGACAAAGATACAGAGAATATAAAATAAAAGTAAAAATAAACGAAATAGAGTTAAAATAAAGCCGTCCAAAGACGGAAAATACACAGAGAATCTTGATACTGTATGCTATTGTGCTCTCATTAAATTGTTTAAATACTGAGGAAGGAGCAAAAGCTGCTAAAAAAATATTTGTTTATAAATGCTGCTGAACTAAACCAACATAGATATTCTGAAAATGCCTTGACTTTGAGATTTGGATCTAAGGACATGATACTTTGGAAAGGAGTTTCTTGTTTTGTTTTCACAGAGGATGAGACCCTGTTCATTTCTTCTATCCGAATATGGTATGATGGACCACGCCCTCCTGAAAGGTTGCTGTGAACATCTTCAGAGAATTGCTTCGCTCAACTGCCAACTGAGATGAAACCAGCACACAGGTTATACCATGAAAGACCTAATTAACGGCGCCCCCATTCAGCAGGAAGCAGTTCAGAGAGAAAAAACTGCGCCCATGTTCCCAAATATGGTTTATAAATGTTCTTTTACATTTAAAGGGGGATATGATATAGGTATGAATAATTTGCATTAGTATAGATGTTGCTTTATTGATAGAGATTTAAGGTCAATTTTGTTATATGTATCTGTATTTCTGATCTTGATTAAGGTATTGTGATTGTATAGTTCACTTAAAAATGTAATGTATATAGGTTGTGAATAGATAATTATAATAGTCAAGTTTGTAGTCATGTTAGTTAAGATTTTCTAGATGTGCACGGATATATTTCTGATAGGCATTCTTCATATCTTTCAAAGATTATAGAATATGGCATTTTTAAATGTTTTAATAACTTAGGGTTTTTCATGACAATGAGACACTCTGCTCCTGGCAGCACCAATCTACTTCAGGAAGAAGATGGGCATCGAAGAGGATCCTTAAGGAGTTTGATAGCCATTTGGGCAAGAAACTGCTCTTGCCTGGACTATTGCATAAACTGGACACAGAGAACCCGCAGAGAGAGGACTGCTGAACTTGCCTAAAGGTGAGATGATCTTTCGGGGTTCCTGATTCATGAAAGAGTCTGCAAGACATTCTTCAGGACAAGCAGATAGTGACTGCCTTTGAAACTTCCTGCTTTGTGGAATGGCTGCTGAAAACTATGGGCCTGTAGGCCGAAGATGGATGCCTCAATGGTACAAAGGAACTTTGGGTGACTGTCCAGGCAGCGAGATGTCTCTGTCATTTCTAGAGTTTGAAAGATGCTTTTTTCTTGTTTGCTTAGGTAATATTGTATCTTTCTGGAGTCTTTGATGGAGTCAAGAATAGTTAGTTATAGTTATATTTTTCCTTAGTTACGATGAAGATTATTGTAATTTTTACTTGATAACTGTTTAAGCCTTTCCTTTTTGTTTAAACAGAAAAAGGGGAAGTGATGTGGGAGTGTCATATATCAATCTATTGATTTCATTGGCTAAGCAATAAATAAACTGCTCGGTCCGATTGGTTAGAAAATAGGTGGGTGGAGTAAACAGAAGAAAATGCTGAGAGGAAGAGGAAGTGAGGTCAGAAAGCATGCAGCTCCGCTCAGAGCCAGACGCCTCAGAGAGAGACGCCATGCTCCAGTCTAGCGGGCAGACAGGATAGCTCTGCTGAGGCTCTCTCGATGAAGCTCCATCCCAAGATGGACATAGGCTAGAATCTTCCTGGTAAGCGCACCTTGGGGTGCTTACATAGATGATTAGAAATGGGCTAAGAGGTTGAAGCTAATGGGCCAAGCAGTGCTGAAATGAATACAGTTTGTGTGTTGTTATTTCGGGCATAAGCTAGCCATGCAAGCGGCCGGGGTGCTGGGGACGCAGCCCCACCGCTGCTATTTCAACACGGGTGGAAACCGAGGCTGGAGGATCAACTAAAATTCCATGCCATCTGGGCCTACCCGGCGTCACAGCAAGATCCTCGCTGGCAAAAGCAACATGTATCAAGGCGATATATTTAAACCAAACCATACCAAACGAAAGTAAAAAGAAAGAGACCAAAGGCCCAATGAACAACTAAAAAGAGGGATCATGAAAGGCCGGGGGAGAGGTGGGGATGGATGGCGTTCGGGGACTGCCGGGAGCGGAAGGCTGGATTTCAGAGGATGGAGACAGGGGTACAGAGAAAAGGAAGAGAGAGGCCGGTCACTAGGAAGAGAGCATGGTCTCCTGCCACTCCAGGCCTCTTCCCTCTCGTGCTCCTGCTCAGAGCAAGAGGCCGGAAAACACCCGTCAGCTCTGCTTTTCCTTCCTTCTGGTTCCTCTGCTTCTGGAAACGGGGACCGGTCCACAAGGCCGCCTCGACTTCAACCAGTGTCCAGTACCAGGAGGTAGCACCTCCGCTTTGACCGCCAGAGGCCCCGCCCACACTCCCATGGGGACTCAGACTTGACAGAGACTCGACCGGGCTGGGGGTGCTCTGCACACGCGGGGACCCGCAGAGTGACGATCAGAGTGAGGCAAGAAGGAAACCTGGTTCAGCACGACTCAGTTTTCGGTGTCGTTTTCAGACGTCGAGAGTCTGACACCCGCCGGGTAATTTATTTAGGCCTAGGGAAGCACACCACCATCCATCCATCTTGGGAAAAGGCTTCCTGGCGATAGCTCATTAACACAGTTGCGTGTGTACCACAAAGCTTAAGATGTGTTTCCGTTAAAACACTTTGCAAAGTGCAAGATGGGTTCCCCTGGCTGAGAAACACTGCTCATGTGCCCAGGGCGGCCTCACTCATCCTGTGTGGGGTGTGGGTCGATGGAACCCTTCTCATCTGGCGCCCGGGACTCTCACGGGAAAACACAGAAATTGACTTGACCATCCGTGACAGTGGCCACTGAGTTAGTTCAACGGAAAGGTCTGAAGGAGTCAGGTGTGGCCAGGCCCTGCAGGGAGCACCTGCAGGAGAGGTCACCTAGGCTCTGCTCCCTGTGTGGAGTACAGGTGACATCTTCCCCTAAGGATGGGGTCTGACTGAGAAGCAGTCAGTGCTCAAGACAAAGGCCTTGGGCCGGAGAGTCTGGAACACACGAAATAGTCCGTGGAATTGAAGCTGAGCCAGGCCCTCGACATGGTTCAGGCTATCTTTCAGGTCTTTTAGCTACATCCATTCCCAGATTTTTTTTTGGGGGGGGGGGGGTGGGGGTTGGGTGGGTGGTGGTAGGGGTTAACTGGTATCCATCTCTTCAGTTAAAGAAGCAACCCTGCCCGTACGCTTAAGGTTGTTGGATTCCCTAGATTTTCTCTGTGAGTTTATCCGAGTTAGTGAGTGGTGAGTGAGTGAGTGAGTGAGTGAGTGAGTGAGTGAGAGAGTGAGTGAGTGATTGTGGGCAGGGTGAAACACTAGAGGTGTAGGGATGGTGAGGCAGAGAGTATGTTTTGTATCGTGTAAGTGTGTGTGTAGGCGTTGTTGTTGTTGTTTCGGGTGAGGTGTGTTTGAAGCGGTGAGTGTGTGTGAAATTTGTTGAGAAGCGTGGGATGTGGGTCGGGCGGGCGAGTTGTGCAATGGAGGGGGAGCAAAGAAAAAAAAAATGTGTAGCCCAGGCTGGCCTCGAACTCGTGATCCTCCTGCCTCTGCCTCCTTCAGCAAATCCTACCGGCGTGCGCCACCACAACCGGCGAGAGGATGCCGCGACGCGGACCTACTCGAATCCGACCTGACATGACGTCACCCTCCAAGCCACCGCCCCTGCCGGCTCACAACCAAGCCGGCCCGTCCTGCTCTCGCGCCCCGGACACTCGCGACAACCTACACACACACACGCACACACACACAAAACATCAACACCTCCTCACGACAAACAACACTCCACGCTCACACACACACACACACGCACGCAACCAAGACAACACAAACAACAAAACCACCGACAGACTCACACCTCCCACCCAATCCAACACCCTCACGCACGACCTCTGACGCCCCAAGCCCAGCGCCCTACACCCGGGGAATCCTCTTTCCTCTTCACTCCCTGCGTCGCCCGCCACTCCTGCGCCAACACGACCCCTGCCGGTCGGCCCGGGAACACACACTCACCGCCGCTCACTGCCCTCCCGCCCGCCCGTCGCTCGCTCGCACACTGGCCTCCTTTCACTCTCCTACAGTCCACTCGGGCCCCAACCCTCTGACACGCAGCAGCATCGCATCGCCGAGCGTCTCTTTCTTCTCGCTGCTCCCCCTGCTCCGGCCCCGTCGCCGTCCGCACTCGCTTGGCACACAGCCGCACCACACAGCTCAGCTCAGGAAGCGCCCGCCGATCCCACACCCCGGCCAGGCAGCCTCCCTGGTGCGCGCACAGGCACCGCGAGCTTCGCCCTTCCTCACTGCTTGGAACTGGCCCACAGCAAAACCAAGACCTCAAACTAAGTCTCAACTGCCGCTGGGCTTCTTCTCCACCCCGCGCCCCCCCCCACCTGCCCACCCCGAGCTCAAGCCCTTGCCCCCTCCCACCTCTTACCGCACACCCACCCACCCCCGAACCTGATAGTTCTCCACACCTCCCCAAGCGAACCCGCAGGCGCAGACTCGGCGGGAGCACAACGTTCCCCATCCGGTAGTTTCCCCGGACACCCGCGGCTTCGGAATTTCCACGCGACAGATACAGTCTGCATGGCTGCATGGCTGCATGGCTGCACGGGTGCGGGGTGCGAGGACGTGTTCGGGGATGGGCGAGTGGGTGACCTGGACCTGGACACCTTGCTAGGAACACACAGGTGGCCAAACACCCGGTGACACGCAATGGAGGACACACTGAGATCGATCGCACCCCCACCCACCGACCCTCTCCTGCCGCACGTCCCCAGGCAAGCAGGAGGCGAGGGGTTGGGTGGGGCTGGGGTGCGGTGGGGGGACCAGAGCGGGAGCCGGCCTCCCGACACCACAGGGCCCAAGCCCAAGCCCCCAAGCACAACTCGGGGACGTCCTCGCATCTGGATACAGGTCCTATGTCTCTTCAGAGAAGCACACCCGGACCACCTTCTATCAGCTCACCCATCCCAGGCACCATGCCTTTTGGTGCTCGACACCTCAATCTCAGAAACCACTTTGATTGACGACACCCTGGACCGCTTGGGAGGAGCACTTTGGCCAGAAAGAAATCAGAATTTCAAGGCAAGGCAGAAACCATAAAAAGAAAAGGCAGATACACACTCACATACACGTACACTCACACAAACCTCACTAACACACCTACAGAGCTAAAACGGGGAGACAGAGACTGGCTGATGGACAAAGAGAGACTCTGAGTGCGTGTGTGTGACACACACACAGAGTTTGTGTGTGTGTTGGTGTGTGTGAGAGTGATAGTGAACAATAGAGAGATCGATCGATCGATCTATAGATCGATAGATATAAATAGTGAGGTAGATAAATATAGAGAGATAGATAGAGAGAAAGAGAGAGAGATATAGGCAGACAAGCAGGCAGAAAAAGGCAGACACACATTGAGAAACAGAGACACAAACAGAGAGAGAGAGGGAGAGAAACAGAGACGGAGACAGAGGGAAAGAGAGAGAGAGAGAGAGAGAGAGAGAGAGAGAGAGAGAGAGAGAGAGAGAGAGAGAGAGAGAGGGAGACAGGCAGATCTCTGAGAATTCAAGGACAGCCTGGTCTACAGAGTTATTCCAGGACAAAGATACAGAGAATATAAAATAAAAGTAAAAATAAACGAAATAGAGTTAAAATAAAGCCGTCCAAAGACGGAAAATACACAGAGAATCTTGATACTGTATGCTATTGTGCTCTCATTAAATTGTTTAAATACTGAGGAAGGAGCAAAAGCTGCTAAAAAAATATTTGTTTATAAATGCTGCTGAACTAAACCAACATAGATATTCTGAAAATGCCTTGACTTTGAGATTTGGATCTAAGGACATGATACTTTGGAAAGGAGTTTCTTGTTTTGTTTTCACAGAGGATGAGACCCTGTTCATTTCTTCTATCCGAATATGGTATGATGGACCACGCCCTCCTGAAAGGTTGCTGTGAACATCTTCAGAGAATTGCTTCGCTCAACTGCCAACTGAGATGAAACCAGCACACAGGTTATACCATGAAAGACCTAATTAACGGCGCCCCCATTCAGCAGGAAGCAGTTCAGAGAGAAAAAACTGCGCCCATGTTCCCAAATATGGTTTATAAATGTTCTTTTACATTTAAAGGGGGATATGATATAGGTATGAATAATTTGCATTAGTATAGATGTTGCTTTATTGATAGAGATTTAAGGTCAATTTTGTTATATGTATCTGTATTTCTGATCTTGATTAAGGTATTGTGATTGTATAGTTCACTTAAAAATGTAATGTATATAGGTTGTGAATAGATAATTATAATAGTCAAGTTTGTAGTCATGTTAGTTAGGATTTTCTAGATGTGCACGGATATATTTCTGATAGGCATTCTTCATATCTTTCAAAGATTATAGAATATGGCATTTTTAAATGTTTTAATAACTTAGGGTTTTTCATGACAATGAGACACTCTGCTCCTGGCAGCACCAATCTACTTCAGGAAGAAGATGGGCATCGAAGAGGATCCTTAAGGAGTTTGATAGCCATTTGGGCAAGAAACTGCTCTTGCCTGGACTATTGCATAAACTGGACACAGAGAACCCGCAGAGAGAGGACTGCTGAACTTGCCTAAAGGTGAGATGATCTTTCGGGGTTCCTGATTCATGAAAGAGTCTGCAAGACATTCTTCAGGACAAGCAGATAGTGACTGCCTTTGAAACTTCCTGCTTTGTGGAATGGCTGCTGAAAACTATGGGCCTGTAGGCCGAAGATGGATGCCTCAGTGGTACAAAGGAACTTTGGGTGACTGTCCAGGCAGCGAGATGTCTCTGTCATTTCTAGAGTTTGAAAGATGCTTTTTTCTTGTTTGCTTAGGTAATATTGTATCTTTCTGGAGTCTTTGATGGAGTCAAGAATAGTTAGTTATAGTTATATTTTTCCTTAGTTACGATGAAGATTATTGTAATTTTTACTTGATAACTGTTTAAGCCTTTCCTTTTTGTTTAAACAGAAAAAGGGGAAGTGATGTGGGAGTGTCATATATCAATCTATTGATTTCATTGGCTAAGCAATAAATAAACTGCTCGGTCCGATTGGTTAGAAAATAGGTGGGTGGAGTAAACAGAAGAAAATGCTGAGAGGAAGAGGAAGTGAGGTCAGAAAGCATGCAGCTCCGCTCAGAGCCAGACGCCTCAGAGAGAGACGCCATGCTCCAGTCTAGCGGGCAGACAGGATAGCTCTGCTGAGGCTCTCTCGATGAAGCTCCATCCCAAGATGGACATAGGCTAGAATCTTCCTGGTAAGCGCACCTTGGGGTGCTTACATAGATGATTAGAAATGGGCTAAGAGGTTGAAGCTAATGGGCCAAGCAGTGCTGAAATGAATACAGTTTGTGTGTTGTTATTTCGGGCATAAGCTAGCCATGCAAGCGGCCGGGGTGCTGGGGACGCAGCCCCACCGCTGCTATTTCAACACGGGTGGAAACCGAGGCTGGAGGATCAACTAAAATTCCATGCCATCTGGGCCTACCCGGCGTCACAGCAAGATCCTCGCTGGCAAAAGCAACATGTATCAAGGCGATATATTTAAAGCAAACCATACCAAACGAAAGTAAAAAGAAAAAGACCAAAGGCCCAATGAACAACTAAAGAAGAGGGATCATGAAAGGCGAAGAAGCAGAGGAGAGCTGGGGCCGGGGGGAGAGGTGGGGATGGATGGCGTTCGGGGACTGCCGGGAGCGGAAGGCTGGATTTCAGAGGATGGAGACAGGGGTACAGAGAAAAGGAAGAGAGAGGCCCGTCACTAGGAAGAGAGCATGGTCTCCTGCCACTCCAGGCCTCTTCCCTCTCGTGCTCCTGCTCAGAGCAAGAGGCCGGAAAACACCCGTCAGCTCTGCTTTTCCTTCCTTCTGGTTCCTCTGCTTCTGGAAACGGGGACCGGTCCACAAGGCCGCCTCGACTTCAACCAGTGTCCAGTACCAGGAGGTAGCACCTCCGCTTTGACCGCCAGAGGCCCCGCCCACACTCCCATGGGGACTCAGACTTGACAGAGACTCGACCGGGCTGGGGGTGCTCTGCACACGCGGGGACCCGCAGAGTGACGATCAGAGTGAGGCAAGAAGGAAACCTGGTTCAGCACGACTCAGTTTTCGGTGTCGTTTTCAGACGTCGAGAGTCTGACACCCGCCGGGTAATTTATTTAGGCCTAGGGAAGCACACCACCATCCATCCATCTTGGGAAAAGGCTTCCTGGCGATAGCTCATTAACACAGTTGCGTGTGTACCACAAAGCTTAAGATGTGTTTCCGTTAAAACACTTTGCAAAGTGCAAGATGGGTTCCCCTGGCTGAGAAACACTGCTCATGTGCCCAGGGCGGCCTCACTCATCCTGTGTGGGGTGTGGGTCGATGGAACCCTTCTCATCTGGCGCCCGGGACTCTCACGGGAAAACACAGAAATTGACTTGACCATCCGTGACAGTGGCCACTGAGTTAGTTCAACGGAAAGGTCTGAAGGAGTCAGGTGTGGCCAGGCCCTGCAGGGAGCACCTGCAGGAGAGGTCACCTAGGCTCTGCTCCCTGTGTGGAGTACAGGTGACATCTTCCCCTAAGGATGGGGTCTGACTGAGAAGCAGTCAGTGCTCAAGACAAAGGCCTTGGGCCGGAGAGTCTGGAACACACGAAATAGTCCGTGGAATTGAAGCTGAGCCAGGCCCTCGACATGGTTCAGGCTATCTTTCAGGTCTTTTAGTTACATCCATTCCCAGATTTTTTTTTTGGGGGGGGGGGGGGGTGGGGGTTGGGGGGGTGGTGGTAGGGGTTAACTGGTATCCATCTCTTCAGTTAAAGAAGCAACCCTGCCCGTACGCTTAAGGTTGTTGGATTCCCTAGATTTTCTCTGTGAGTTTATCCGAGTTAGTGAGTGAGTGAGTGAGTGAGTGAGTGAGTGAGTGAGTGAGTGAGTGAGAGAGTGAGTGAGTGATTGTGGGCAGGGTGAAACACTAGAGGTGTAGGGATGGTGAGGCAGAGAGTATGTTTTGTATCGTGTAAGTGTGTGTGTAGGCGTTGTTGTTGTTGTTTCGGGTGAGGTGTGTTTGAAGCGGTGAGTGTGTGTGAAATTTGTTGAGAAGCGTGGGATGTGGGTCGGGCGGGCGAGTTGTGCAATGGAGGGGGAGCAAAGAAAAAAAAATGTGTAGCCCAGGCTGGCCTCGAACTCGTGATCCTCCTGCCTCTGCCTCCTTCAGCAAATCCTACCGGCGTGCGCCACCACAACCGGCGAGAGGATGCCGCGACGCGGACCTACTCGAATCCGACCTGACATGACGTCACCCTCCAAGCCACCGCCCCTGCCGGCTCACAACCAAGCCGGCCCGTCCTGCTCTCGCGCCCCGGACACTCGCGACAACCTACACACACACACGCACACACACACAAAACATCAACACCTCCTCACGACAAACAACACTCTACGCTTACACACACACACACACGCACGCAACCAAGACAACACAAACAACAAAACCACCGACAGACTCACACCTCCCACCCAATCCAACACCCTCACGCACGACCTCTGACGCCCCAAGCCCAGCGCCCTACACCCGGGGAATCCTCTTTCCTCTTCACTCCCTGCGTCGCCCGCCACTCCTGCGCCAACACGACCCCTGCCGGTCGGCCCGGGAACACACACTCACCGCCGCTCACTGCCCTCCCGCCCGCCCGTCGCTCGCTCGCACACTGGCCTCCTTTCACTCTCCTACAGTCCACTCGGGCCCCAACCCTCTGACACGCAGCAGCATCGCATCGCCGAGCGTCTCTTTCTTCTCGCTGCTCCCCCTGCTCCGGCCCCGTCGCCGTCCGCACTCGCTTGGCACACAGCCGCACCACACAGCTCAGCTCAGGAAGCGCCCGCCGATCCCACACCCCGGCCAGGCAGCCTCCCTGGTGCGCGCACAGGCACCGCGAGCTTCGCCCTTCCTCACTGCTTGGAACTGGCCCACAGCAAAACCAAGACCTCAAACTAAGTCTCAACTGCCGCTGGGCTTCTTCTCCACCCCGAGCTTCCCCCCCACCTGCCCACCCCGAGCTCAAGCCCTTGCCCCCTCCCACCTCTTACCGCACACCCACCCACCCCCGAACCTGATAGTTCTCCACACCTCCCCAAGCGAACCCGCAGGCGCAGACTCGGCGGGAGCACAACGTTCCCCATCCGGTAGTTTCCCCGGACACCCGCGGCTTCGGAATTTCCACGCGACAGATACAGTCTGCATGGCTGCTGTAGTACAAAATGTACAAAAATGTACAAAATGTACGAAAAATGTACAAAATGTACAAAAATGTACAATAATGTACAAAAATGTACTACAAAAAATGTAGGAAATATACAAAGAAAAAAATGTACAAAATGTAGACAAAAATGTACACAAAATGTAAAAATAATACAAAAATGTAGCAAAAAGTTACACAAAATCGAAAGTACAAAAATGTACAAAAAATAAATATAAAAATGTACACAAAATGTACAAAATGTACAAAAATGTACAAAAATGTACAAAAATGTACACAAAATGTACAAAATATACAAAAAATATACAAAATGTACAAAAATGTAAAAAAATATAGAAAATGTACAAAAAAATCTATAAAAATATATAAAATGTACAAAAAGTACAAAATGTACAAAAATGAACAAAAAGTGTACACAAATGTACAAAAAATGTACAAAATGTACAAAATATGCAAAAATGTACAAAAATGTACAAAATGTCCCACAATTATACAAAATGTACACAAAATGTACAAAAATGTACAAAAATGTACACAAATGACACAAAATGTACAAAATGTACAAAAATGTACACAGAATGTACAAAATGTACACAAAAATGTACATAATGTACATTTATGTACAAATATGTAAAAAAGAAAAAAAAATGTACAGAAAATCAAAACACAAAATGTACAGAAAATGTACACAAAATGTACAAAATGTAGACAATGTACACAAAAGTACAAAATGTACATAATGTACAAAAATGTAGAAAATGTACACAAAAGGTACAAAAAATGTACAAAATGTACACAGAATGTAAAAAATGTAGAAAATGTACACAAAATATACAAAATGTACAGAAAATGTACACAAAATGTACAAAATGTAGACAATGTACACAAAATATACAAAAATGGACGCAAAATGTACACAAAATATACAAAGTGTACACAAAATGTACAGAAAACGTACAAAATGTACAAAAAATGTACACAAAATTTACAAAAAATGTACAAAACATATAAAATATGCACAAAATGTACACAAAATGGACAAAATGAACATAATGTACAAAAATGTACAAAAATGCAGAAAATGCACACAAAAGGTAAAAAAAGTACAAAATGTACACAAAATGCACAAAAAGGTACGTAATGTAAGAAAATTATACAAAAATGTACAAAATTTACAAAAAATGTATAAAATATACACAAAATGTACAAAAAATGTGCAAAATGTACAAAAAATGTACAAAATATACAAAAATGTACCGAAAATGTACAAAAAATGTACAATATGTACAGAAAATGTACAGAAAATGTAAAAAATGTACGAAAAATGTACAAAATGTACAAAAGGTACCGAAAATGTACAAAAATGTACAAAATGTAATAAAAATGTACAATATGTACACAAAATGTACAAAAATGCACAAAATGTACACAAAATGTACAAAGTGTACAAAAATGTACACAAAATAGACAAAATGTACAAAAAATGTACATAATGTACAAAAATGTACAAATATGTAGGAAATGTACAAAAATGTACAAAAAATGTACAAAATGTACAGAAAATGTACACAAAATATACATGTACACAAATGTATGAAATGTAGACAATGTACACAAAATGTACAAAAATGTACAGAAAATGTACCAAAAATATACAAAATGTACAAAAAAGTACAAAATATATGAACAATTTACGCAAAATGTATAAAATGTACAAAAAATGTACAAAATGTACATAAAATGTAGAAATTGTACACAAAATGTACAAAATGTAAACAAAATGTAAAAAAATGTACAAAATGTACGAAAAAAGGTAAGCAAAATATATAAAATGTACAAAAATGGACAAAAAATGTACATAATATATGAAAAATGTACACAAAATATACAAAATGTACAAATAATGTACAAAATGTACATAAAATGTATACAAAATGTACACAAAATGTAAAAATGTAAAAAATGTCGAAAATATGTAAAAATATACTAAAAATGTACAAAATGCTCACAAAATGTACAAAAATATACAAAATGTACAAAATGTACACAAAATGTACAAAAATGCTACATAATGTAAGAAAAATATACACAAAATATACAAAATTTACAAAAAATGTACAAAATATACACAAAATGTACAAAAAAGTACAAAATGTACAAAAAATGTATAAAATGTAAGAAAACCAGAAAAAGTACGAAAAATGTACAAAATGTACAAAAAATGTACAAAATAGACAAAAAATTTACAAAATGTACACAAAATGTACAAAAATGCTACATAATGTAAGAAAAATATACACAAAATATACAAAATTTACAAAAAATGTACAAAATATACACAAAATGTACAAAAAAGTACAAAATGTACAAAAAATGTATAAAATGTAAGAAAAATGTACAGAAAATGTACAGAAAAAGTACGAAAAATGTACAAAATGTACAAAAATGTACAAAATAGACAAAAAATGTACAAAATGTACACAAAATGTACAAAATGTACAAAAATGTACATAATGTACAAAATTGTACAAAAATGTAGAAATTATACACAAAATGTACAAAATAAAAACAAAATGTACAAAAAATATACAAAATGTACGAAAAATGTACAAAATGTACAAAAAATGTACAAAATAGACAAAAAAATGTACAAAATGTACACAAAATGTACAAAATGTACAAAATGTACATAATGTACAAAATTGTACAAAAATGTAGAAATTATACACAAAATGTACAAAATAAAAACAAAATGTACAAAAAATATACAAAATGTACCAAAAAATGTACAAAATGTACAAAAAATGTACAAAATAGACAAAAAAGTACAAAATGTACACAAAATGTACAAAATGTACAAAAATGTACATAATGTACAAAATTGTACAAAAATGTAGAAATTATACACAAAATGTACAAAATAAAAACAAAATGTACAAAAAATATACAAAATGTACAAAAAATGTACAAAATGTACAAATATGTACAAAAAATGTACGAAATAAACAAAAAATGTAGGAAATATACAAAGAAGTAAAAAAATGTACAAAATGTAGACAAAAATGTACAAAAATGTAAAAAATATACAAAAATGTACAAAATGTACACAAAATGTCCAAAGTGTACAAAAATGTACAATAAATATAAAAAATGTACACAAGATGTACAAAATGTACAAAAAAATGTACAAAAATGTACAAAATGTACACAAAATGTATGAAATATACAAAAAATATACAAAATGTACAAAAATGTAAAAAAATATAGAAAATGTACAAAAAAAATCTATAAAAATATATAAAATGTACAAAAAAAGTACAAAATGTACAAAAATGAACAAAAAGTGTACAAAATGTACAAAAAATGTACAAAATGTACACAATATGCACAAAATGTACAAAAATGTCCACAATGTACACAAAATATCCAAAAATGTACAAAATGTACGAAGAATGTACAAAAATGTACAAAAATGCACAAAATGTACACAAAATGTACAAAGTGTACAAAAAATGTACACAGAATGGACAAAATGTACAAAAAATGTACATAATGTACATTTATGTACAAATATGTAGAAAATGTACAGAAAATGTACACAAAATGTACAAAGTGTACAAAAAATGTACACAAAATAGACAAAATGTACAAAAATGTACATAATGGACAAAAATGTACAAATATGTAGGAAATGTACAAAAATGTACAAAAAATGTACAAAATGTACAGAAAATGTACACAAAATATACATGTACACAAATGTATGAAATGTAGACAATGTACACAAAATGTACAAAAATGTACAGAAAATGTACCAAAAATATATAAAATGTACAAAATATATGAACAATTTACGCAAAATGTATAAAATGTACAAAAAATGTACAAAATGTACATAAAATGTACAAAATGTACACAAAATGTACAAAGTGTACAAAAAATGTACACAAAATAGACAAAATGTACAAAAAATGTACATAATGTACAAAAATGTACAAAAATGTAGAATGTGTACACAAAATGTACAAAAATGTACAAAATGTACACAAAATGTACACAAAATATACAAAGTGTACACAAAGTGTACACAAAATGTACACAAAATGTACAAAAAAGTACACAAAATGTACAAAATGTACAAAAAATGTACAAAATATACAAAAATGTACAAAATGTACACAAAATGTACAAAGTGTACAAAAAATGTACACAGAATATACAAAATGTACAAAAAATGTACAAAATATACAAAAAATGTACTGAAAATGTACAAAAAACGTAGAAAATGTACAGAAAATGTACAACATGTACAAAATGTACAAAAATGCACAAAATGTACACAAAATGTACAAAGTGTACAAAGAATGTACACAAAATGGACAAAATGTACATAATGTACAAAAAGGTAGAAAATGTACACAAAATATACAAAAAGGTACATAATGTAAGAAAATTTACACATAATGTACAAAATGTACAAAAAATATACAAAATATACAAAAAATGTACGGAAAATGTACAAAAAATGTACAGAAAATGTACAGAAAATGTACAACATGGACAAAAAATGTACAAAATGTAGACAATGTACACAAAATGTACAAAAATGTAAAAAAATGTACACAGAATGTACCAATAATATACAAAATGTACAATAAATGTACAAAATGTACGAAAAATGTACGCAAAATGTATAAAGTGTACATAAAATGTAGAAATTATACACAAAATGTACAAAATGCACAAAAAATGTACAAAATATACAAAAAATGTACAAAAGGTTCACAAATATACACAAAACGTACAAAATGTACATAAAATGAAGAAATTGTACACAAAATGAACAAAATGTAAACAAAATGTACAAAATGTATGAAAAATGTAAGCAAAATATATAAAGTGACAAAAATGTACAAAATATACAAAAATGGACAAAAAATGTACATAATACACAAAAAATGTACAAAATGAACACAAAATGGACAAAATGTAAACAAAATGTACAAAATGTACAAAAATGTACAAAATATACAAAAAATGTACAAAATGTTCACAAATATACTCAAAATGTACAAAATGTACATAAAATGTAGAAATTGTACACAAAATGTACAAAAAATGTCCAAAATGTACAAAAAATGTACAAAATATACAAAAAATGTACAAAATGTTCACAAATATACACAAAAAGTACAAAATGTACATAAAGTGTAGAAATTGTATAAAAAATGTACAAAATGTACAAAAAATGTACAAAATATACAAAAAATGTACAAAATGTTCACAAATATACACAAAACGTGCAAAATGTACATAAAATGTAGAAATTGTATAAAAAATGTACAAAATGTACAAAAAATGTACAAAATATACAAAATATGTACAAAATGTTCACAAATATACACAAAACGTGCAAAATGTACATAAAATGTAGAAATTGTACACAAAATGTAAACAAAATGTAAAAAAATGTACAAAATGTACGAAAAATGTAAGCAAAATATATAAAATGTACAAAAATGGAAAAAATATACATAATATATGAAAAATGTACACAAAATATACAAAATGTACAAATAATGTACAAAATGTACACAAAATGTATACAAAATGTACACAAAATGTAGAAATGTACAAAAAATGAACAAAAAATGTAAAAAAATGAACAAAATGTACAAAAAATGTACCAAATGTACACAATGAACTCAAAATGTACACAAAATGTAAAAATGTACAAAATGTCCAAAATATGTAAAAATATACTAAAAATGTACCAAATGCTCACAAAATGTACAAAAATATACAAAATGTACACAAAATGTCCAAAGTGTACAAAAATGTACAGTAAATATAAAAAATGTACACAAGATGTACAAAATGTACAAAAAAGACAAATGTACAAAATGTACACAAAATATACGAAATATACAAAAATATACAAAATGTACAAAAATGTAAAAAAATATAGAAAATGTAGAAAAAGTACAAAAAAGGTACAAAATGTACACAAAATGTACAAAAATGTACAAAATGTACAAATATGTAAAAAAATGTACAAAAATTTACAAATTGTACACAAAATGTACAAAGAGTACAAAAATGTAAATAAATGTACAAAATGTCAACAAAAATGTAAAGAATGTACAAAATGTAAAAACATTATACAAAAAATGTACACAAAATATACAAAATGAACAGAAAATGTGCAAAATGTACAAAAAATGTACAAAATGTACACAAAATATACAAAATGTTCAAAATATGTACAAAAAGTACAAAAATGTAGAAAATGTACACAAAATGTTCAAATGTACGAAAAATATACAAAATGTACACAAAATGTCCATAATGTACAAAAATGTACAAAAATGTACAAAATGTACAAATAAGTACAAAAATGTACTAAATGTACAAAAATGTACAAATTGTACACAAATTGTACAAAAAATGTACAACATGTACAAAAATGTAAATAAAAAGTACAAAATATACACAAAAATGTACAAAATGTACAAAATGAACAAAAAATGTGCAAAATGCACAAAAATGTACAAACTACACAAAATGTACAAAATGTTTAAAAAATGTACAAAATATACAAAAATGTAAAAGAATTTACAAAATGTACACAGAAATGTACAAAAATTTAAAAAATATACAAAATGGACAAAATGTACACAAAATGTCCAAAATGTCCAAAAATGTACAAAAATGTCCAAAAGGTACAAAAAGGTACGAAATGTACAAAAAATGAACAAAATGTACAAAAATGTACACAAAATTTACAAAATAAACAAAAAATGTACAAAATGTACAAAAAATGTCCAAAATGTACACAATATGCACAAAATGTACAAAAAATGTCCAAAATGTAAGCAAAATATACAAAAATGTACAAAATGTATGATAATGTACAAAATGTACAAATATGAACAAAAAATGTACGAAATGTACAAAAAAGTAAAATAATGTACAAAATGTAGACAAAAATGTACAAAATATGTAAAAAATGTACAAAAACGTACAAAATGTACGAAAAATGTACAAAATGTACAAATATGTACAAAAATGTACGAAATGTGCAAAAATGTACAAATTGTACACAAATTGTACACAAAATGTAAAACATGTACAAAAATGTAAATAAAAGTACAAAATGTACAAAAAGTTCCAAAATGTACAAAATATGTACAAAATGTAAAAATATTGTACAAAAAATGTACACAAAATGTACAAAAAATGTGCAAAATGTACAAAAAATGTACAAATTGTAAACAAAATATATAAAAAATTCACAAAATGTACAAAAAATGAACAAAATTTACAAAAAAATGTACAAAATATACACAATATATACAAAATGTTCAAAAAATGTACCAAATGTACAAAAATGTTAAATAATGTACAAAATGTACACAAAAATGTACAAAAATTTACAAAATGTAAAGAAAATGTACAAAATTTACAAAAAGGAACCAAAAATGTACAAAATGTAAAAATATGTACAAAATGTACATAATATGTGCGAAATGTACAAAAATGTACATAATGTACACAAAATGTTCGAAAAATTTACAAAATGGACAAAAATGCACAAAAAATGTTCAAATGTACAAAAAAAGTACAAATTTTATACAAAATTTCTCACAAAAGCAAAATTCATACACTTTCAAAAGAACGTGATTATCTTTCAAAATAAAGCTTCTACAGTAAGAAAAGGAAGACTGTTCTCACTTCTAGCTAACTTTGACAGATCCCCAACAAAAGCTGATATTTTCAGA
>CADCXT010004010.1:0-31302 GCA_902806775.1 Microtus agrestis
TTTATCAGATAACTGGTCGACCTGCTTCTAGTTTAGTGAAAAGAGAGAGTGCACAGAGAGAAAACTGGTCGACCCGTCAGGTCGAGGCATATGTATGATAATATATATATATATATATATATATATATATATATATATATATATATATATATATAAATGAGTCTACAACTACAGTCATAAGCAGTGTTAAAAAAAGAAAGAAAGAAAAAAGAAAAAAATGAGACTGCATCCTAAGAAAGTAGACTGGGGAAAGTTAATTCAGAAGTTCCGCATCCCCAGAGTGACATCTCCAGAGGTGCTGCCCTCTTACATATGGCCAGGAATGATGCACTTTGTATTCCTAGCCATAGAGATTGCATTTTAAGGAGTTCATTTTAAAGTTGACCACTTTAGAATGAGACTTAATGAGAATCTAGCACACAATCTTCTCAAAAATAACTCCCCATCAACCTTATACTCTATCTCAGCCCAACAGCATTAGACTAACTAAGTAACATAATGACCTCCAACCCTGTAACATACTTTTGGTGCAGTTTTGTCTGAGTAAAAAAAAAACATGAAAAAGAAAACAGTGCTGTCCTAGAAAATTCCCTCTCCCTTTGATCACGGCCCCTCCTTTGGGCTGAGTTTCCCACACAGCTCTGATGATGCAGGAGGATACCCGGAGCCGCCCATTTGGTGCCTCATCCTGATGCCTGTATATGTGCTTTGGCAGCAGCTATTCATCTCTTGCCACTCAGAGTCAAGTTCCCTTAAGTTTAGCCTTCCCTAAATGCTCATTCACTTCAGAGGACTCAACCCTCATCCTCCATGTCCTCCTGGCATAATTTCTCATATTACTGAGGATGAATATCTGTTCAGCAGAGGGAGGAAGGTTTGGTCCTTCGGTGAAGCAAGTAGTGAAATAATTTTAATGAATCAGAGAGAAATTTCTGTTTTTGGTAGGAGGAGATCCTGAATGGCTCCCTCTATTTCGCAGGAGAGACTCCTGGAAAGGAAACCTCAGTTTCCGGTCGGTCGGTCAGTCGGTCAGTTCGGGGAGAAATATTATCAAGGAGGTAAAGGCCGTGCCTCACAACATCAGCAGTCCCTTCTCTGGAAATTCTACAGTATCCCGGGGAGCTCTCTGACTTTTGTGCTGTCACTCGTCTCCTAGAAACGCCAAATGCCCTCAAGACACACTCTCTTGGTGCCTATAAGACTCGCTTCTAGACATGTTGTCTAGAGAATGGAGATCGTGGAGAGGCCAGAGGGAGGTAGACGAAGTGAGTTCACCACTAGCAGGGACTGGAGAGATTTCTGGATGTGATGGCTTTGAGACTTCCAGGGCTAGGGCTCAGGAACTGGGAGGTTTCTGGGATGCAATAGGCCTGTCTTGTTTCTCTGAGTTCCTAAAGGGCCAACCCACACCAAAGATTCACGATAGTTGATTTGACAAAGTCGGGAATTGACAAGGAGTGCGGAAGGTGTCAGTGGGGTTTCAATACCAGCACTGCACATCATCCCCCCTTCCCCCAAGTCCTTTTCATTGTGTAGCAGTAATAATAGAGAAAGGGGAGTAGTGCTCTGCCAAAGCCCGTATTACAGCCATTAGCAGTGTTGAGGCATCAAGTGCTGCAGTCCTGTTACCCCCCTAAGGTTTTTGTCTTCCCAGTTATAAATGACACCCTGTTCTCCAGTTCAGATTGAGAGCTCTTTAAGAGCCAATGGATGAGAGAGTAGGAAGAGACTGCAATTTTTTTCTTTTTTCTTTCTTCTTCTTTTGTCTTTTTCCTTTCCTTTCTTTCTTTCTGTGTTTCTATCTTTCTTTCTTTTGCTGTTTTGTTTTTCAAGAAAGGGTTTCTTTGTGTATCTTGGGCTGTCCTCCATCTCACTCTGTGATGTGGGAATGATTTCTTATTAATAAAGAAACTGCCTGGCCCATTCGATAGGTCGACCCTTAGGTGGGTTGAGAAAACAGAACAGGGTTCTTGGAGAAGGAAGCTGAGTCGAGGATTCACCATGATGTTCCCATGCCAGTCAGATGCAGGATAGAATCTGCCTGGTAAGCACTTCTAGGTGTGCTGCACACCTTATAAGGAATGGGCTTGTCCTGATGAGAGAGTTAGCTGATAAGAGCTAGCCAAATATGGGCCAGTCAGTGTTTAAAAGAACACAGTTTCCGTGTAATTATTTCGGGGCATAAGTAAGCCATGAGGGCAGCTGGGTGCTGGGGACGCAGCCGGCCGCCGCCCATACAAGTGAATGGCGCCCGACGTGATGGGCTAAATCCACTTAAAAACCTGAGAGAGCTTAATTTTAAACAGAGAAAAAACGGAGTTTAACACAGATTTTTGTTGTTTGTTGGTGCCCTGCTGTAGAGATACTTAAACACTGCATCATTTTAAAGCGCGCTCCCCGCCTGCACCTGGGCATAAGGCGGAATCGGACTTGGGCAGGCAGAAGAGTATGGCGGATTCCTGCCGCCATACAGAGACTGCACAGTGCTCTGAGTATCAGATTTGTTTGTAACTTGGATGAAAAGAGTTTCTGTGCTGCATGCTCAATCTCAGAATTAAACTGCTGAGTGCGGCTCCAATGTGGACTTGCTGTGTGCCTGGAACTGTGTGAGACTCAGGGGCACGAAATTGGCTCTGAGACAGGAGCAGCTTGGCTTAGCTCTGCCATGCTAAATTCTGTTGGTCTCAGGCAGAAACTACCATAATTACTGTGATAACAGCACAGTTAAATATTAGACTTGGCAAAACAGAGGCAGTACCGTATTACCCATACATGATGCAACTTAAGTTTTTAATAAGTGCTCCTGGACATTAAATAATTACAGATTCACGATAAAACAGATTCAGACAGACCACTAAATGGATCACAGTGTTGGATGAATGTACAAAGGTTTGAGAGAGAAAAAATATATATATAGAGAGAATAAAGTTAATGCCTTTAAAAATAAAAAGGTAAGGTCTTTAAAGAGACAGAGTACAGATAGTTATAGATTAAGAAAAATAAAGAAAAATAAGCCACGGAAAAATGGAAAATTCACAGAGAGTCTGGATTATGTACATTGTGTTTTCTTTAAAATATTTGACTCTGAAGGAGCTAAGTACAGACAGACATTTCATTATATGGCCTGCCAAGTGTAACAAGAATGAATATCATGAGGGTATGACTTCAGAATTTGTGCCTAAGGATATGGCGCTTTGGAAAGGGTCTTCTTTTGTTTTCACAGAGGATGAGACCCTGTGGATTTCTCCTATTCCAATTTGGTATGATAGACCACGCCCTCCTGAAAGGTTGCTGTGAACACCCTCAAGAAATTACTTCACTCAACTGCCAACTGAGATGACCCTGGCACACAGGTTACACCACAAAAGATCTAATTAATGACGCCCCCATTCAGCAGGAAGCAGTTTGGAGAGAAAAACTGCGCCCATGTTCCCAAATATGGTTTATAAATGTTCTTTTACATTTAAAGGGGGATATGATATAGATATGATGGATTTTAAGGTTAATTTTGTTACATGTATATGTATTTCTGATCTTGATTAAGTATTGTGATTGTGCAGTTCATTTAAAAATATAACATATATAGGTTGTTAATGGATAATCATCAATAATGGTAAAGCTTGTAGTCATGTTAGTTAGATTTTTTAGATGTGCATAGATGTATATCAGATAATACATTCTTCATATCTTTCAAAGACTGCAGAATATGGCATTTAAATGTTTAAATAACTTAGGGATTTTCATGTCCATGAGACACGTCTGCTCCTGTCAGCACCAATCTACTTCGAGAGGAAGATGGGCATCAAAGAGGATCCTTATGGAGTTGGATAGCCATTTGGGCAAGAAACTGCTCTTGCCTGGACTGATGCATAAACTGGACACAAAAAACCCGCCGAGAGAGGACTGCTGAACTTGCCTAAAGGTGAGATGGTCTTTCGGGGTTCCTGATTCATGAAAAAGTCTACAAGACATTCTGCAGGACACAGCAGAAAGTGACTGAACTGTCTTTGAAATTTCCTGCTTCATGGAAATGTCTGCTGGATACTGTGGGCCTGAAGGCCGAAGATAGAAGCCCCAACGGTACAAAAGAACTTTGGGTGAATGTCCAGACAGCGAGATGTCTCTGTCATTTCTAGAGCATTTGATTTCTTGTTTACTTAGGTAGTTTTAAATCCATCTGGAGTCTTTGATGGAGTTGAAGAATGGATAGTTATATTTTTCCTTAGTTATGATAAAAGATAATGTAGATATTGTAACTGTAATTCTTACTTGATAACTGTTTTGTTATATGTAATTTTACTATGTTAAAGTTAAAGCCTTTCTTTTTTGTTTAAACAGAAAAAAGGGAAATGATGTGGGAATGATTTCTTATTGATAAAGAAACTGCCAGGCCCATTCGGTAGGTCCACCCTTGGTGGGTGGAGAAAACAGAACAGGATTCTGGGAAAAGGAAGCTGAGTCGAGGAGTCACCATGATGTTCCCATGCCAAGCAGACGCAGGATAGAATTTCCCGGGTAAGTACTTCTTGGGGTGCTGCACACCTTATAAGGAATGGGCTAGTCCAGATGCGAGAGTTAGCTGATAAGAGCTAGTCAAATATGGGCCAGTCAGGGTTTAAAAGAATACAGTTTCCGTGTTATTATTTCGGGGCATAAGTAAACCATTAGGGCGCCTGGTTGCTGGGGACGCAGCCCGGCCGCAGCTCATAAAAGAACTCTGTAAATCAGGCCATTCTTGAGCTCACAGAGATCTGTGTGTGAGCAGAGATTAAAGGCATGTGACGACGCCCACACACCACAGCCCGGCCGAGACTGCAATTTCTTGTTATCTCTGGGTCTCCTGGGCTATTAGTAAGTGAGGATGGCTCTGTGTTGTCAATGTTTGTGAACCCAGACTATGTTCTGCCCTTCAATGATATGAGTCTGAAGCATCAAGCACCCAACCCTATACTCCCTGATGTGCATCCTCTATAGCTCTGAATAAGGCTTAGAAAGCTTTCCCCTGGGTCACCTTGTGCAGACAAAAACAGGTAACTACTGAGAGACATGAACCACCTTCCTACAGAAAGAAGGGAGGACTGACTGACTAACTAATACCTACAGAGGGGGGATACTCAAGTCTGGCATTTCATAATTTGCTTGAACAAAGTCTCATCTGACAGTCACTTCCTGAGGGAAGGAGGGAAGGAAGGAAGGAAGGAAGGAAGGAAGGAAGGAAGGAAAGAAGGACAAGAATTATCTCTCCTTTTGTGTCCTTTTTACACTCTTCTCATGCTCTGATGAATATTGTGATTCAAGTTGGCCGTGTCCCCTTCATGTGGCTCTAGATCAAGGAATCAGTTTGTGTGTGTGTGTGTTGCTCTATCTAGGAGAAGCACCACAGCATTTGCATACTGATTGAGAAATTTTATTTTTAGGAATAGATTTGTCATATATGCGAGTGGTCTCTCCATAGCCATTCATCTTTCCTTAAAATTGAGTATAGTAATGAATGATCCCTCCATCCATCACTCTTCACGGGAATGAGTGTCTGCTCTTGCATTGAGGGCTCCCCTGAGTGAACCCCAGTTCTCTGCATCTCCAGCCCAACCTGTCACATGCTGACCACACATTTGCAAGCTTGGTATATATTCTGCTGAAGTTTTGGGATAATGAATTTCATCAAATATGGGACTAACTTTGTTCTGACAGGACACACTCACTCACAATCTCTCCTCATTACACCCACATAGTGTATCAACTTTGTGGTTCCACCATAATGTGCTTATTTCTGTTAGGGAACTGAAAACAAGCCAGCCAGCCAGCCAGCCAGCCAGCACTATCTTTCCTTGTTTCTCAGTTTGTTCTTATATTCTGTCTCTCTCCCCCCGCAATCTCTTCCTATAAAAAATTTATTTATTTTTATCTTATGTGCATTTGTGTTTTTTCCATGGCTCTCAGGCTTCTGGATTAGAGACAACTGTGAGCTGCCTTGTTGATGCTGGGAATTGAACCTAAACTGTCTCTGCAGCCCGACATGGAACATCTCTCTATATAGCCCTGCCTGGAAAACTTTCAGAGTTCACTCTGCCCCCTGAGTAAACGTGTTATGCTTCCTTTTATTGTATATTTAGTTTTTGTTTGTTTGTGTGTGTGTGTGTGTGTGTGTGTGTGAGAGAGAGAGAGAGAGAGAGAGAGCGATTCGTTATGAAACAAAAAGTCAGCGAACTTTGTATTTATTTGTTCATCCATCCACATATTTGCTTACTTACTTACTCACTCTTAGTTAATTCAGTAAGTAGAAGACTTACTGAATTAAGTCTTCTATTATTTATTTATTTGCAGTAGAAGACTTAATTCAGTAAGAATGATCAGAATGGTAGGGTATCCTTGGGCAAAGTGTAAGATATCATGGTGACTTTCCATTCTGAGAGGGAGCTTTCTGGTAAGATGTGAAACCACAGTTTCAAGTGCCTGTTTCCACAAGACCTTTTCCAAGGTCAGGCGTTTTTTAGGTGAGCAAGGGTCTCCATTCTTTCCTTTTGAGGAACTCTCAGGCCCTGACATTAACATCTGACTGGTGCCTATTGTCAAGGCCAATGGGACACTCCTCAGACCCTCCCTGACCTGATATGACCTGAGAAGCCACAGGCCACCACAGTTCACAGGAGGCCCCTTTTAATCTAACTAACTAACTAACTAACTAACTAACTGTAGAGCATAAAATGTGGAATCTCTTCTCAGTGAAATGCTGTTTTCAGCCATTCGATGAATTTATGCTCATCTTAGATCAGATCATGTCCAAGAGGGATATCTTCCTTCTGTGTTTCTTCTTCTTTTGTATGTTGCAGTCAGTTCAGATGTGCTGGTATATGGAGAAAGTGAGAGAGAAGAGAGAAAGAGAGAGAGAGAGAGAGAGAGAGAGAGAGAGAGAGAGAGAGAAATGGAATTGCTTTTTATTTATTTGAAGACTTTTAATTATTCAGCTATTTCCAACCTTATTTATCAGCACATTTATTATTACCAGTGAGCACCTTCCTCTGAAAACTTTGGAACCCCCCATCTGTACATGTCATGGACGTGCGTGCATATGTGTGTGTTTGTGCTAGCTTGTGTGCATGCCATCTATCCAACTATCTATCTATCTATCTATCTATCCCTTCATCAAATTCTATTTCAGGAGCTGCTTTGCTGACACTCACCCAGAACCGTTGAGATAGACAGAGACAGTCAGGAGAGAGAAAGAAAGAAGGAAGGAAGGAAGGAAGGAAGGAAGGAAGGAAGGAAGGAAGGAAGAAAGGAAGGAAATAAATGATCCACATTTCCAAAGAAAGAAAAAAATTTTAAAATACAATTAAATTAAGAAATTAAGTAAATACCTACATAAAAATAGACAAAGAACGAATAAATGAATAAAAATAAGTAATAATTGGAATATTCAATAAGTAAATAAATGAGCAGATAAACAGATATATGAAAGAAGATAAGGAAGTGAAGTAAGGAATTTACGAAAAGTAAGTAAATAACTAGGTGGGTCATTTTTTAAAGAAGTAAGTAAATAGTTAAGTAAGGAAGCAAAGAAATACTCAAGGAATCATGAAAAAGAATGAGACCCATCCATTCAATCCATAAAAGACAAAACATGCAAACTGGTCGACCCACCCACGTTCACTCAGCCACCACACCCAAAGCAGGAGGGAGGTCTCTGTACAGCAGGGCCTTCTTCTTTCCAAGTTGTAGTCAGTCAGATCTCTGGGCAAACAGAAACGAAAGCAATTGTTTTCGACTCGAACAGTTTTAATATTATTAAAATGAATTAATAATCAGCTATTTTTTCCCAGCCTTGTTTATTTACCCCGGTATGACCACCGGGCACCTTCCTCACACCTCCTCCCATCTGGATGGATGGATGGATGGATGGATAGATAGATAGATAGATCAATATTCAATGTCCATCTGGCAGGTCGGTTCCTGCTTCTACACTGAAGAGATACACTCAGAGAGTCAGTCACAACAAAGACTGGACCAAGACACCAGTCCTCTCCTGGCTCCATTTGAAGGAAGAGATGGGAAGGGGCCAATGCAAGAATTCCCCCAACAACCTGAAAGGCAACATGTCATCAACAGAATCGAGGGATCCTGAAATAAGAAGAATTGTACACCCTACTCCAGAAGAATTAGATGAAATCGACTCAAAAGTGAATTATATGAAAATAATAGAAGACCTTAAACAGGAGGTGAAAAACTGCCACAAACAATTAGAGATGACAAACAAAAAGGTAGAGAAAATGAATAAATCGCTCAAAGATACCCCAAAAAAACAAGAGAAACAAGAAAATGAAATCAAACAGGTAAGAGAAGCGGTTCAAGACTTGAAGAATGAAATGGAAGCAATGAAGAAAACACAAACCGAGGGAAGGATGGAGATGGAATATCTGGGTAAACGAACGGGATCTACAGAGACAAGTACTACCAACAGGATACAAGAGATTGAAGAAAGAATCTCAGAAGCTGAAGATACCATAGAGAAAATAAACGCACTGATCAAAGAAAACAGCAAATCCAACAAGCTCTCATCACAAAACATTCAGGAAATCTGGGACACAATAAAAAGACCAAACCTAAGAATAATTGGAGTCGAAGATGGAGAAGTGTAGCTCAACGGTCCAGAAAATATATTTAATAAAATTATAGAAGAAAACTTTCCCAAACTAAAGAAAGATATACCTATAAATATTCAAGAAGCATACAAAACACCAAATAGGCTGGATCAAAAAAGAACATCCCCTCGCCATATAATAATCAAAACACAAAGCATACACAATAAAGAAAGAATATTAAGGGCTGCAAAGGAAAAAGGCCAAGTTACATATAAAGGTAAACCTATCAGGCTTACACCTGACTACTCTATTGGAAACCATGAAAGCCAGAAGGTCCTGGATAGATGTACTGCAGAAGCTAAGAGATAATGGATGCAAGCCCAGACTACTATACCCAGCCAAGCTTTCGTTCCCTATAAATGGAGAAAACAAAATTTTCCAGGATAAAAACAAATTTAAACAATATGTAGCCACAAATCCAGACTTACAGAAAGTATTAGAAGGAAAATCACAAACAAAGGAGCCCAACAATGAACACAATAACTCAAACATCTAGAGTCCCTTCACCAGTGCAACTCAAAGAAGGCAAACAAACACTATGACTAAAAATCTGACCGGAGTTAACATCCACTGGTCATTAATATCCCTTAATGTCAATGGACTCAACTCACCTATAAAAAGGCACAGGCTAAGAGATTGGATACGCAAACAGGATCCAACATTCTGCTGTTTACAAGAAACACACCTCAACCACAAAGACAGGCACCTACTTAGAGTAAAGCGATGGGAAAATGATTATCAAGCAAATGGTCCTAAAAAACAAGCAGGTGTGGACATACTAATTTCTAACAAAGTTGATTTCAAACTTAAATCAATCAGAAGAGATGGAGAGGGACATTTTATACTCATAACAGGAACAATTCATCAGGATGAAGTCTCAGTCCCGAATATCTATGCCCCTAATATAAAAGCACCCATGTACGTAAAAGAAACATTACTAAAACTAAAGGATGCCATCAAACCGCACACACTAATAGTAGGAGATTTCAACACTCCTCTTTCACCAATGGACAGGTCAATCAGACAGAAACTTAACAGAGAAATAAGAGAATTAATGGAGGTAATGAATCAAATGGACTTAACAGACATCTATAGATCATTCCACCCTAATAGGAAAGAATATACCTTCTTCTCTGCAGCTCATGGAACCGTCTCGAAAATTGACCACATCCTCGGTAACAAAGCAAACTTACACAGTTACAAAAAAAATATTCGTAACCTCCTGTGTATTATCAGATCATCATGGACTAAAGTTAGACTTCAACAACAATGCTACCCCCAGAAATCCTACAAACTCATGGAAACTGAACAGTCAACTATTGACCCACACCTGGATCAAAGAAGAAATAAAGAAAGAAATTAAAGTCTTCCTTGAATTCAATGAAAATAAAGAAACAACCTACTCAAACATATGGGACACTATGAAAGCAGTCCTAAGGGGAAAGTTCATAGCCCTAAGTGCCCACTTAAAGAAAACAGAGAAAGCACACATTGGAGACTTAACAGCCCACCTGAAAGCTCTAGAAAAAAAGAAGCAGACTCACCTAGGAGGAGTAGAAGACTGGAAATCGTCAAACTGAGGGCAGAAATCAACAAAATAGAAGCACAGAAAACAATCCAAAGAATCAATTAAACAAAAAGCTGGTTCCTGGAGAAAATCAAGAAAATTGATAAACCCCTATACAAACTAATCAAACGGCAGAGAGAATATGCAAATTAATAAGATCAGAACTGAAAAGGGGGACATAACCACAGACATAGAGGAAATTCAGAGAATCATTAGATCTTACTACAAAAGCCGTTATGCCACAAAACTGGAAAATGTAAAAGAAATGGACATTTTTTTAGATAAATACCATATACCAAAGCTAAATCAGGACCAGGTGAACAATTTAAATAGACCTGTGAGTCGCGAAGAATTAGAAGCTGTTATCAAAAACCTCCCTACCAAAAAAAGTCCAGGACCAGATGGTTTCAATGCGGAATTCTACCAGAACTTCCAAGAAGACCTAATACCTATACTCCTTAATGTATTTCACAATATAGAAACAGAAGAGTCATTGCCAAATTCCTTTTATGAAGCTACAGTCACTCTGATACCAAAACCACACAAAGACTCAACAAAGAAAGAGAATTACAGGCCAATCTCGCTCATGAACATAAATGCAAAAATCCTCAACAAAATACTGGCAAACCGAATCCAAGAACACATTAGAAAAATTATCCATTATGATCAAGTAGGCTTCATCCCAGAGATGCAAGGCTGGTTCAACAAACGAAAATCTATCAATGTAATCCACCATATAAATAAACTGAAAGAAAAAACCATATGATCATTTCATCAGATGCTGAAAAAGCTTTTGACAAAATTCAACATCCCTTTATGATAAAAGTGTTGGAGAGATTAGGGTTACAAGGGTCATACCTAAATATAATAAAAGCTATTTACAGCAAACCAACAGCTAACATCAAACTAAACAGAGAGAAACTCAAAGCCATCCCGCTAAAATCAGAAACACGACAAGGCTGTCCACTCTCTCCATACCTCTTCAACATAGTGCTTGAAGTTTTAGCAATAGCAATAAGACAACATAAGGGTATCAAGGGGATTCGAATTGGAAAGGAAGAAGTTAAACTTTCGTTATTTGCAGATGATATGATAGTGTACATAAGCGACCCCAAAAACTCCACCAAAGAACTCCTACAGCTGATAAACACCTTTAGTAATGTGGCCGGATACAAGATCAACTCCAAAAAATCAGTCGCCATCCTATACACAAAGATATGTAAGCAGAGAGGGAATTAAGAGAAGCATCTCCTTTCACGATAGCCACAAACAGCATAAAATATCTCGGGGTAACTCTAACCAAAGAAGTAAAAGATCTATTTGACTAGTACTTTAAGGCATTGAAGAAAGAAAGTGAAGAGGATACCAGAAAATGGAAGGATCCCCTTGCTCTTGGATTGGGAGAATCAACATAGATAAAATGGCAATACTACCAAAGGCAATCTGCAGATTCAATGCAATCCCCATCAAGATCCCATCAAAATTCTGCACGGATCTTGAAAGGACAATAACCAACTGTATATGGAAAAACAAAAAACCCAAGATAGCCAAAACAATCATACACAATAAAGGAACCTCTGGAGGCATTACCATCCCTGACTTCAAAGTCTATTACAGAGCTTCAGTAATGAAAACAGTGTGGTATTGGCATAAAAACAGAGAAGTCGATCAATGGAATCGTATAGAAGACCCGGATTTTAACCCACAAACCTATGAACACCTCATTTTTGATAAAGGTGCTAAAAGTAAACAATGGAAGAAAGAAAGCATCTTCAACAAATGGTGCTGGCACAACTGGATGTCAACCTGTAGAAGAATGAAAATAGACCCATAGCTATCACCATGCACAAAACTCAAATCCAAATGGATCAAAGACCTCAATATCAATTCTAAACACACTGAACCTGATAGAAGAGAAAGTGGGAAGTACCCTACAACAGATGGGCACAGGCAATCGCTTCCTAGGTATAACCCCAGCAGCACAGTCATTAAGGGCAACCTTGAATAAATGGGACCTACTGAAACTGAGAAGCTTCTGTAAAGCAAAGGACACTGTCACTAAGACAAAAAGGCAACCCACTGACTGGGAGAAGATCTTCACCAACCCAGCAACAGACAAAGGCCTGATCTCCAAAATATATAAAGAACTCAAGAAACTAGACTTTAAAATGCTAATTAACCCAATTAAAAAATGGGGCACTGAACTGAAGAGAGAATTCTCAACAGAAGAAGTTCAAATGGCCAAAAGACACTTAATGTCATGCTCAGCCTCCTTAGCGATCAGGGAAATGCAAATCAAAACAACATTGAGATATCATCTTACACCTGTAAGAATGGCTAAAATCAAAAACACCGGTGATAGCCTTTGCTGGAGAGGCTGTGGAGAGAGGGGTACCCTCATCCATTGCTGGTGGGAATGCAAACTTGTACAACCACTTTGGAAAGCAGTGTGGCGGTTTCTCAGGAAATTCGGGATCATCCTACCCATGGACCCAGCAATGCCACTCTTGAGAATATACCCACGAGAGGCCCGATCATATGACAAGGGCTTTTGTTCAACTATGTTCATAGCAGCATTATTTGTAATAGCCAGAACCTGGAAACAACCTAGATGCCCTTCAATGGAAAAATGGATGAAGAAAGTGTGGAATATATACACATTAGAATACTACTCAGAGGTAAAAAACAATGACTTCGCGAATTTTGCATGCAAATGGATGGAAATAGAAAACACTATCCCGAGTGTGGTAACACAGACCCAAAAAATGAACATGGGATGTCATCACTCATAATTGGTTTCTAGAGATAAATAAAGAACCTTCATCTGACGATGGATGGAGATAGAGACAGAGACCCACACTGGAGCACCGGACTGAGCTCCCAAGGTTCCAATGAAGAGCAGAAGGAGGGAGCATATGAGCAAAGAAGTCAGGACCCCAAGGCGTGCACCCACCCATGGAGACAGTGGGGCTGATCCATTGGGAGCCCACCAAGGCCAGCTGGAATGTGACTGAAAAAGCATGGGACAAAACCGGTCTCCTTGAATTTGGCCGACAATGAGGGCTGCTGAGAAGCCAAGGTCAATGGCACCGGGTTTTGATCCTACTTCATGTTCTGGCTTTGTGGGAGCCTACCCAGCCTGGATGTTCACATTCGTAGACCAGGTTTGAGGGGGGAGGACTTTGAACTTTCCACAGGGCAGGGAAGCCTGACTGCTATTCTGTCTGGATATGGAGGGGGAAGAGGGGGGAAGGGGGTAGGAGGGCGAGGAGGGGGAGGTAAATGGGAGGCAGGGAGGAGGCAGAAATTTCTTTTTTTTCCAATAAAAAAAGGAGGATAGCTTACAAACGTTTGGTTGGATGTCCAATGTTTAAAGCTCTAGTTATAATATTCTTATGGGAGACCTTGAGCTGCTAGGTAAAATTCTTACCAAAACAGTTTCCAGTAGAGAGCTTAAAACAGCTGCCTAACAGGTACTCAAGCAGGTTAAATATAAATCAATAGATAAAGTATACAATAATCAAAAAATACAGTATATTAATTATAATTCAGCTATGGCAAGCGTGTATATTAAATGTCAAACTTATTTTACAACAGTTTTATAAAAATTGCTGCTTATGGCTAAATCTTCTCAGTTTTGCTAGTAAAGATATAAATCTCTTAATTTAAACCAGTAGCCTGTCTGATATAAAAGGATAGGATAGATTTTGGAAAATGGTTTAACAAAATATTGACTATGATCAATGTTTCTTATACTAAAAAGAAGATTCATTGATAATTTTAAAATTGATTCCTGGACAATTGCCTTTGCTAAATTCAAAGGCCAAAAACAATGGTCTTTTCCCATATCATTGCTACAATTTATGCACCTGTATTTTGCTAATGTTATAGAAAAAAATCCCTTAAAGTATTTTATGCTAAATTTTACAAATGGCTTTTCCAATGGAGGAACTGCATATATGGCTAATAATAATAAAAATTATGGATCATAACAAGGCTCCTTCAAAGCAACTCATAAAAGTTGCCAGCAGATCCTGATGCAAACGGATCTGGCCTGATGATACCAAGCTGACCTTTGCTGAGACAAGGTGAAAAAGCCCTTGCAATGCATTATGAATAAAACCCGACCTGTATATATATTTGGGGTCGAGGATGTGTTTGTGTTTTTTTTCACAGAAAGAAAATAAAATCTGGATGTGAGGTCGAGGCTGTGGACACAGGAGTTCCAGACTTCCAGAGGTGATTGAGGAGAGGTCCTTGGTCCGGTCTTCCCTGTCCCCAAGGAAAGGAGTGCCTGCTGACAAAACCAGCTACACCACTCTGCAGGGTGTCATCCAGCCTCCAGAGTCCAGGGAGACCCGGCTGACATAAGGGCCAGGATGTGCTTCATGTACCTGAATCCAGCTCGCCTCACCCAGGTTCCCCTACCTGTCCTGGAGCACAAATGCTAAACTGCTTCTGCAGCTTGAACTCTGGTCTGCTTTGGAGCTGAGATGCAGACTAAACATCAGACTGCTTTAAACTTTGGGACACAGAACTCATTTTAATTAAAATATTAACCTCTCTTCACTAAAGAATGGGGAAAATTGGGGTTTCCTGTCACTGTTGCTCAGAGACTGGAACTGGTGGTATTTGATAACAACAATGTGTGTCATTGTACTCCTACTGAAATTGATCTAATGATATCTGTAACTATTTATAGATGTTGGGAAAAGTTTGACACATGCTGTAAAGTGTTTGGGTTTAATGCATATTTTAAAAATTTTAGATTTTATCCTTTTTACACTGCCCTAACTTTTGGCAGGCAGCACACGTAACTTTATGTGGAGTAGGCACTTAGAAAGGAGGACATACCATAGGCCAGACTAAAAGGTGAATACTGGATTTGGAAAAAGCCCTTTCTTCTAGTCTGGAGATGGAGTTATTTGTGCCAAAATTATATCATTATATCTTTTGTTTGAGGAGCTCCTCACAGTCTTTTCATTAATGATAGACGCAGGGGCCCAATGACGGGAGTTAGTGTGGATCCTCGCCTGAATAGCAAACCTTACAGAGGTTGTAGAAACCGGCTCAACATGGCATGGTACAGGTATGAGGGCACTCTCCACATGGCCTAAGACAGGGTGCCCTGTGATCTGTTTACTTTAATCCTTCTAGATGCCCTTTATTTTAGGAGCTCCAAGGATGGGCGACTTATGTCAGGATAATCCCCCTACCTAAGACAGGGCCCTGGGAACCCTAGGACGGGTAAGGGCAAAAGTAAAAAGGCCTGGTCCCCACTCGATCTAAGAATCATCAGGCACCCCTCTGTTCCCAGGAGAGGTAAATTGCTTCACCACTTGAGAGGAGGGTCTCTCCTTATCTCAGTCCCTTCTCCTTTAGATCTGACACCAGGGTTGACTCTGACTGGTGCTCTCCACGTAATAACTACCTGCCTTTATTTAAGAGAAAGGGGGAATCAGTTGGGAGCCGTTTCCCCCTAAAAATCATTACAGGAACCATCACCCTGGGGAGTCTGCAGGGAACCCCACACAAATAATTGTGCTAAGAGTAGTTCTATTGCCCCACAGACAATTAAAGCTGTTAATGGAAAAATAAATAAATAAATAAATAAAAATAGACAAAGAACGAATTAATGAATAAAAATAAGTAATAATTGGAATATTCAATAATTAAATAAATGTGCAGATAAACAGATATATGAAAGAAGATAAGGAAGTGATGTAAGGAATGTAAGAAAAAGTAAGTAAATAACTAGGTGGGTCATTTTTAAAAAGAAGTAAGTAAATAGATAAGTAAGGAAGCAAAGAAATACACAAGAAGTCATGAAAAAAATGAGACATATCCATTCAATCCATAAAAGACAAAACATGGAAACTGGTCAACCCACCCACGTTCACTCAGTCACCACACCCAAAGCAGGAGAAATGTCTCTGTCCAGCAGGGCCTTCTTCTTTCCAAGTTGCAGTCAGTCAGATCTCTGGGCAAACAGAAAAGAAAGCAATTGTTTTCGACTTGAACAGTTTTAATATTATTCGAATGAATTAATATTCAGCTATTTATTCCCAGCCTTATTTATTCACCCCTGAATAACCACTGGACACATTCCTCTCACCTCCTCCCATCTGGATGGATGGATGGATGGATAAATAGATAGATAGATAGATTGATTGATTGATAGATAGATAGGTAGATAGATAAATAAATAAATAAAAAAAAAAAAGAGTGAGTAGGGCAGGTTGGGATAGAGAAAGGAACAACTGATAAACAACCTGACAGAGACATTTAAAAATGACATTAGGTAATCAAGACATGGAAAAAGACAACTGGACGATCCACGTTCACGAGACCAACTGGTCGACCTGGGTAATTAGCATTTTAAAGCCAAACACTTTATCGGATACCTGGTCGACCCGCTTCTAGTTTAGTGAAAAGAGAGAGTGCACAGAGAGCCAACTGTTCGACCCCTCAGGTCGAGGCATGTGTATAAAAAAATATATATACAAAAAAATGAGACTGCAACTACAATCATAAGCAGTGTTAAAAAAAAAAAAAAAAAAGAAAAAAATGAGACTAAGAAAGTATACTAGGGAAAGTGAATTTAGAAATGCCGCATCCCCAGATTGACATCTCCAGGGCTGATGCACTCTTACATATGGCAAGGAATGATGCACTGTGTATTCCTAGCCATTGAGATTGCATTTTAGGGAGTTCATTTTAACGTTGACTACTTTAGAATAAGACTTAATGAGAAGCTAGCACACCATCTTGTCAAAAATAACTCCCCATCAACCTTATACTCTATCTCAGCACAACAGCATTAGACTAAGTAACTAAGTAACTTAATGACCTCAAATTACTTTGGGTGAAGTTTTGTCTGAATTAAAAAAAAAACTGAAGAAGAAAACAGTGTTGTCCTAGAAAATTCCCTCTCCTTTTGAACACGGCCCCTCCTTTGGGCTGAGTTTCCCAACAGCTCTGATTATGCAGGAGGATACCAAGAGCCGCCCACTTGTTGCCTCAGCCATATGCCTGTATCTGTGCCTTGGCAGCAGCTATTCATCTCTTGCCACTCAGAGTCAAGTTCCCTTAAGTTTAGCCTTCCCTAAGTGCTCGTTCACTTCACAGGACTCAACCCTCATCCTCTGTGTCCTTCTTGCCAAATTTCTCATATTACTGAGGATGAATATCTGTTCAGGAGAGGGAGGAAGTGTCGGTCATTCGGTGAAGGAAGTAGTGAAAAGATTTTAATGAAGCAGAGAGAAATTTCTGGTTTTGTCAGGAGGAGATCCTGAATGGCTCCCTCTGTGTTTCAGGAGAGACTCCTGGAAAGGAAACCTCAGGTTCCGGTCAGTCAGTCGGTCAGTCAATTCGGGGAGAAATATTAGCAAGGAGGTAAAAGCCGTGCCTCACGACATAAGTAGTCCCTTCTCGGGAAATTCTACGGTATCCCGGAGAACTCTCTGACTTTTGTGATGTCACTCGTGTCCTAGAAACGCCAACTCCCCTCAAGACACACTCTCTCGTTGCCTATAAGACTCGCTTCTAGACATGTTGTCTAGAGAATGGAGATTGTGGAGATGACAGAGGGAGGAAGACAAAGTGAGTTCACCACTAAAAGGGACTGGAGAGATTTCTGGATGTGATGGCTTTGAGACTTCCAGGGCTAGGGCTCAGGAACTGGGAGGTTTCTGAGATGCAATAGGCCTGTCTTTTTCTCTGAGTTCCTAAAGGAACAACCCACACCAAAGGTTCACGATAGTTGATTTGACAAAGTCGGGAATTGACAAGGAGTGTGGAAGGTGTCAGTGAGATTTCAATACCAGGACTACACATCTTCCCCACCCCCCCCAAGTCCATTTCGTTGTGTAGCAGTAATAATAGAGAAAGGGAGTAATGCTCTGCCAAAGCCCGTATTACAGCCATTAGCAGGGTTGAGGCATCAAGTGCTGCAGTCAGTCCTCCTGTGACCCCCCTAAGGTTTCGGGCTTCCCAATTATAAATGACACCCTGGTCTCCAGTTCAGTCTGAGAGCTCTTTAAGTGCCAAAGGGTGAGAGAGTAGGAAGAGACTGCAATTTTTTCTTTTTTCTTTCTTCTTCTTTTTTCTTTTTCCTTTTTTTCCTTCCTTCCTTCCTTTCTTTCTTTTATTCTTTTTTCTTTCTTTCTTTCCTTTTTCTTTTGCTGTTTTGTTTTTCAAGAAAGGGTTTCTTTGTGTATCTTGGGCTGTCCTAAAATTCACTCTGTAAATCAGGCCATCCTTGAGCTCACAGAGATCTGTGTGTGAGCAGACATTAAAGGCATGCACCGACCCCCACACACCGCAGCCCGGCCTAGACTGCAATTTCTTGTTATCTCTGGGTGTCCTGGGCTGTTAGTAAGTGAGGATAGCTCTGTGTTGTGAATGTTTGTGAATCCAGACTATGTTCTGCCCTTCAATGTTAAGAGTCTGAAGCATCAAGCACCCACCCCTATACTCCCTGAGGTCTCTGAAGTCATGGTACATCCTCTTTAGCTCAAATAAGGCTTAGAAAGCTTTCCCCTGGGTCACCTTGTGCAGAGGAAACCAGGTAACTTCTGAGAGACATGCACCACCTTCCTACAGAAAGAAGGGAGGACTGACTGACTAACTAATACCTACAGAGGGGGAAACTCAAGACTGGTATTTCATAACTTGCTTGGATAAAGTCTCATCTGTCAGTCACTTCCTGAGGGAAGTAAGGAAGGAAGGAAGGAAGGAAGGACCAGAATTATCTCTCCTTTTGTGTCCTTTTTACACTCTTCTCATGCTCTGATGAATATTGTGATTCAAGTTGGCCGTGTCCCTTTCCTGTGGCTCTAGATCAAGGAATCAGTTTGTGTTTGTGTGTGTGTGTGTGTGTGTGTGTGTTGCTCCATCTAGGAGAAGCACCACAGGAGTTGCATACTGATTGAGACATTTGATTTTTAGGAAAAGATTTTTCATATCTGTGAGTGGTCTCTCCATAGCCATTTGTCTTTCCTTAAACTTGAGTATAAGAATGAATGATCCCTCCCTCCCTCACTCACTCTTCACGGGAATAATTGTCTGCTCTTGCATTGAGGGCTCCCCTGGGTGAACCCCAGTTCTCAGCATCTCCTGCCCAACCTGTCACATGCTGAACACACATTTGCAAGCTTGGGATATATTTTGCTGAAATTTTGGGATAATGAATTTCATCAACTATGGGACTAACTTTGTTCTGACAGTACACACTCACTCACAATCTCTCCTCATTACACCCACATAGTGTAACAACTTTGTGGTTCCTCCATAATGTGCTTATTTCTGTCAGGGAACTGAAAGCAAGCCAGCCAGCACTATCTTTCCTTGTTTCTCAGTTTTTTCTTATATTCTGTCTCTCTCCCACCCATCTCTTCGTTTAAAAAAATTATTTATTTTTATCTTATGTGCATTTGTGTTTTACCATGGCTCTCAGGATTCTGGATTACAGACAGCTCTGAGCTGCCATGAAGATGCTGGGAATTGAACCTAATCTATCTCTGCAGCCCGACATGGAACATCTCTCTATATAGCCCTACCTGGAAAACGTTCAGAGTTCACTCTGCCCCGTGAGTAAACGTTTAATGCTTCCTTTTATTGTATATTTAGTTTTTGTTTGTTTGTGTGTGTGTGTGTGTGTGTGTGAGAGAGAGAGAGAGAGATTCATTATGAAACCAAAAGTCAGCGAACTTTGAATTTATTTGTATGTTCATCCATCCACATATTTGTTTACTTACTTACTCATTTTTAGTTAATTCAGTAAGTTGAAGACTTACTGAATTAAGTCTTCTATTATTTATTTATTCGCAGTAGAAGACTTAATTCAGTAAGAATGATCAGAATGGTAGGGTATCCTTGGGCAAAGAGTAAGATATCACGGTGACTTCCCTTCTGAGAGGGAGCTTTCTGTTAAGATGTGAAACGACAGTTTCAAGTGCCTGCTTTCCACAAGTCCTTTTCAAGGTCAGGCGTTTTTTAGGTGAGAAAGGGTCTCCATTCATTCCATTTGAGGAACTCTCAGGCCCTGATATTAACATCTGACTGGTGCCTATTGTCAAGGCCAATGGGACACTCCTCAGCCCCTCCCTGACCTGATGTGACCTGAGAAGCCACACCCCACCCAAGTTCACAGGAGGCCCCTTATAATAACTAACTAAATATCTACATGTACAGCATAAAATGTGGAATCTCTTCTCAGTGTAATGCTGTTGGCAGCCATTCGATGAATTTATGCTCATCTCAGATCAGATCCTGTCCAGCAGGGATATCTCAGATCAGTTCCTGTCCAGCAGGGATATCTTCCTTCTGTGTTTCTTCTTCTTTTGTATGTTGAAGTCAGTTGAGATGTGCTGGTATATGAAGAGAGAGAGAGAGAGAGAGAGAGAGAGAGAGAGAGAGAGAGAGAGAGAAATGGAATTGCTTTATATTTATTTGAAGACTTTTAATGATTCAGCGATTTCCAGCCTTATTTATCAGCACATTTATTATTACCAGTGATCACCTTCCTCTGAAAACATTGGAACCCCCCATCTGTACATGTCATGCACGTGTGTGCATATGTGTGTGTGTGTGTGTGTGTGCGAGCATGTCCGCATCCCATCTATCTATCTATCTATCTATCTATCTATCTATCTATCTATCCCTTCATCAAATTCGATTTCAGGAGCTGCTTTGCTGAAACTCACCCAGAACCATTGAGATAGCCAGTGAAAGTCAGGAGACAGAAAGAAAGAAGGAAGGAAAGAAGGAAGGAAGGAAGGAAAGAAGGAAGGAAGGAACGAAGGAAAGGAATAAATGATCCACATTTCCAAAGAAAGAAAAAAATTTAAAAATAAAAACAAATTAAGAAATTAAGTAAATACCTACATAAAAATAGACAAAGAACGAATAAATGAATAAAAATAAGTAATAATGGAATATTCAATAAGTAAATAAATGAGCAGATAAACAGATATATGAAAGAAGATAAGGAAGTGAAGTAAGGAATGTATGAAAAAGTAAGTAAATAACTATGTGGGTCATTTTTTAAAGAAGTATGTAAATAGATAAGTAAGGAAGCAAAGAAATACACAAGAAGTCATGAAAAAATGAGACACATCATTCAATCCATAAAAGACAAAACATGGAAACTGGTCGCCCCACCCACGTTCACTCAGCCTCCCCACACAAAGCAGGAGGGAGGTCTCTGTCCAGCAGGGCCTTCTTCTTTCCAAGTTGCAGTCAGTCAGATCTCTGGGCAAACAGAAAAGAAAGCAATTGTTTTCGACTTGAACAGTTTTAATAGTATTTGAATGAATTAATATTCAGCTATTTATTCCCAGACTTATTTATTTACCCCTGGATGACCACCGGGCACCTTCCTCATACCTCCTCCCATCTATGGATGGATGGATGGATGGATGGATGGATGGATAGATAGATAGATAGATAGATAGATAGATAGATAAATAAATAAATAAATAAATAAATAAATAAATAAAAAGTGTGAGTAAGGCGGGTTGGGATAGAGAAAGGAACAACAGATAAACAAACCGACAGACACATTTAAAAATGACATTAGTCAATCAAGACATGGAAGAAGACAACTGGTCGACCCATGTTCACGAGGCTAACTGGTCGACCTTGGTACTTAGCATATTTTTTTAATGAAAGAAGAAAAAAAAAGAAATTCTCACCTCTTCCCAGCAGCCCATTTCCCTCCCCCTCCTCCCACTTTTCTCCTCCTCCCCCCACTCTCTCCCCCTCCCTCTCCAGTCCGAAGAGCAGTCAGGTTTCCCTGCCATGTGGAAAGTCCCAGGTCCTTGCCCCTCCATCCTGGTCTAGGAAGGTGAACATCCAAACTGGCTAGGCACCCACAAAGCCAGAACATGGAGTAGGATCAAAACCCCGTGCCATTGTCTTTGGCTTCTCAGCAGCCCTCATTGTCTGCCATGTTCAAAGAGCCCAGTTTTATCCCATGCTTTTTCAGTCACAGTCCAGCTGGCCTTGGTGAGCTCCCACTAGAACAGCCTTCCTGTCTCAGTGGGTGGGTGTGCCCCTCTTGGTCCCAACTTCCTTGCTCATGTTCTCCCTCATTCTGCTCCCCATTGGGACCTTGAGAGCTCAGTCTGATGCTCCAATGTGGGTCTCTGTCTCTATCTCCATCCATATCCAGATGAAGGTTCTATGGTTATATGCAAGATATTCATCAGTATGGCAATAGGATAGAGTCATTTCAGGATCCCTATCCACAGCTGCTCAAGGAGCTACCTAGAGACATCGCCCTGGGTACCTGGGAGCCCCCCTATATTCAAGTTTCTTGCCATCCCTTAGATGACTCCCTTAATTAAGTTATGTGATTCCCTGCTCCTCTATCCACACTTACTTTCTTCCAATCATCCCGTTTCCCCAACCTCCCCCCATTCTCCCCTTCTTACATTTCTCTCCCCAGCTCCCCTTACCCCCATCCCACCCCACCTACAAGTTCCCAATTTTTTGCCCAGCAATCTTGTCTACTTCCCGTATTCGGGATAATAACTATATGTTTTTCTTTGGGTTCAAATTCTTATTGAGATTCTTTGAGATCAGAGCATATAGACTCAAAGACTAGAGTGACTAGAAACCAATTATGAGTGAGTACATCCCATGTTCCTCTTTTTGGGTCTGGGATACCTCACTCTGTTTTCTATATCCATCCATTTGTATGCAAAATTCGAGAAGTCATTGTTTTTTACAGCTGAATAGTACTCCAATATGTAAATATTCCACACATTCTTCATCGATTTTTCCATTGAAGGACATCTAGGTTGTTTCCAGGTTCTGGCTATAACAAATAATGCTTCTATGAACATCGTTGAACAAATGCTTTTGTCATATGATAGGGTATATCTTGGGTATATTCCAAAGAGTGGTATTGCTGTGTCCAGGGGTAGGTTAATCCCGAATTTCCTGAGAAACCGCCACACTGATTTCCAAAGTGGTTGCACAAGTTTGCATTCCCACCAACAATGGATGAGGGTACCCCTTCCTCCACAACCTCTCCAGCAAAGACTATCATTGGTGTTTTTGATTTTAGCCATTCTGACAGGCGTAAGATGATATCTCAAATTTGTTTTGATTTGCAATTTCCTGATCGCTAAGGAGGTTGAGAATGACCTTCAGTGTCTTTTGGCCATTTGGAATTCTTCTGTTGGGAATTCTCTCTTCAGTTCAGTGCCCCAATTTTTAATTGGGGATTTTAGCGTTTTAAAGTCTTGTTTCTTGAGTTCTTTATATATTTTGGAGATCAGGCCTTTGTCTGTTGCTGGGTTGGTGAAGATCTTCTCCCAGTCAGTAGGTTGCCTTTTTGTCTTAGTGATAGTGTCCTTTGCTTTACAGAAGCTTCTCAGTTTCAGGAGGTCGCATTTATTCAATGTTTACCTTAATGTCTGTGCTGCTGGAGTTATACCTAGGAAGCGATCTCCTGTGCCCAACTGTTGTAGGGTACTTCCCACTTTCTCTTATATCAGGTTCAGTGTGTGCAGATTGATACTGTGGTCTTTGATCCATTTAGACTTGAGTTTTGTGCGTGGTGAGAGATATGGGTCTATTTTCATTCTTCTACAGGTTGACATCCAATTATGCCAGCACCATTTGTTGAAGATGCTTTCTTTCTTCCATTGTATGCTTTTAGCTCCTTTATCAAAAATGAGGTGTTCATCGGTTTGTGGGTTAAAATCTGGGTCTTCTGTACGATTCCATTGATCGACTTCTCTGTTTTTATGCCAATACCACACTGTTTTCATTACTGTAGCTCTGTAATAGAGTTTGAAGTCAGGGATGGTAATGCCTCCAGAAGTTTCTTTATTGTATAAGATTGGTTTTGCTATTCTGGGTTTTTTGTTTTTCCATATAAAGTTGATTATTGTCCTCTCAAGATCTGTGAAGAATTTTGATGGGACCTTGATGGGGATTGCATTGAATCTATAAATTGCCTTTGGAAGAATTGCCATTTTACTATGTTGATCCTCCCAATCCAAGAGCAAGGAGGTCCTTCCATTTTCTGGTATCCTCTTCAATTTCTTTCTTCAATGCCTTAAAGTTCTTGTCAAATAGATCTTTCACTTCGTTGGTTAGAGTTACCCCAAGGTATTTTATGCTGTTTCTGGCTATCATGAAAGGTGATGCGTCTCTGATTTCCCTCTCTGTTTCCATATCCTTTGTGTAAAGGAGAGCAACTGATTTTTTGGAGTTGATCTTGTATCCTGCCACATTACTAAACGTGTTTATCAGCTGTAGGAGTTCTTTGTTGGAGGTTTGGGGGTCGCTTATGTACACTATCATATCATCTGCAAATAACGAAAGTTTAACTTCTTCCTTGCCAATTCGAATCCCCTTGATCCCCTTTTGTTGTCTTATTGCTATTGCTAACAATTCAAGCACTATATTGAAGAGGTATGGAGAGAGTGGACAGCCTTGTCATGTTCCTGATTTCAGTGGGAAGGCTTTGAGTTTCTCTCCATTTAATTTGATGTTAGCTGTCGGCTTGGTGTGAATAGCTTTTATTATATTTAAGTATGTCCCTTGTATCCCTAATCTCTCCAAGACTTTTATCATAAAGGAATATTGAATTTTTTCAAAAGCTTTTTCAGCATCTATTGAAATGATCATATGGTTTTTTCTTTCAGCATATTTATATGATGGATTACATTGATAGATTTTCGTATGTTGAACCAGCCCTGCATCTCTGGGATGAAGCCTACTTGATCATAATGGATAATTTTTCTAATGTGTTCTTGGATTCGGTTTGCCAGTATTTTGTTGAGGATTTTTGCATCAATGTTCATGAGCGAGATTGGCCTGTAATTCTCTTTCTTGGTTGGGTCTTTGTGTGGTTTTGGTATCAGAGTAACTGTAGCTTCATAAAAGGATTTTGGCAACGACTCTTCTGTTTCTATATTGTGAATTACATTAAGGACTATTGGTATTAGCTCTTCTTGGAAGTTCTGATAGAATTCTGCATTGAAACCATCTGGTCCTGGGCTTTTTTTGGTAGGGAGGTTTTTGATAACAGTTTCTAATTCTTTGCGACTAACAGGTCTATTTAGGTCATTCACCTGGTCTTGGTTTAGCTTTGATATATGGTATTTATCTAAAAAAGTGTCCATTTCTTAAACATTTTCCAGTTTTGTGGCATACAGGCTTTTGTAGTAAGATCTAATTATTCTCTGAATTTCCTCTCTGTCTGTGGTTATGTCCCCCTTTCATTTCTGATCTTATTGATTTGCATACTCTCTATCTGCCGTTTGATTAGTTTGGATAGGGGTTCGTCAATCTGATTGATTTTCTCCAGGAACCAGCTTTTTGTTTCATTTATTCTTTGGATTGTTTTCTGTGTTTCTATTTTATTGATTTCTGCCCTCAGCTTGATTATTTCCGTTCTTCTACTCCTCTTAGGAGAGTCTGCTTCTTTTTTTTAGAGCTTTCAGGTGGGCTGTTAAATCTCCAATGTGTGCTTTCTCTGTTTTCTTTATGTGGGCACTTAGTGCTATGAACTTTCCTCTCAGGACTGCTTTCATAGTGTCCCATAAGTTTGAGTAGGTTGTTTCTTTATTTTCATTGAATTCAAGGAAGATTTAATTTCTTTCTTTATTTCTTCCTTGATCCATGTGTGGTTCAGTAGTTGACTGTTCAGTTTCCATGAGTTTGTAGACTTTCTGGAGGTAGCATTGTTGTTGAATTCTAACATTAATCCATGGTGATCTGATAAGACACAGGAGGTTACGCATTTTTTTTGTAACTGTGGAAGTTTGCTTTGTTACCTAGGATGTGGTCAATTTTCGAGAAGGTTCCATGAGCTGCAGAGAAGAAGGTATATTCTTTCCTATTTGGGTGGAATGTTCTATAAATGTCTGTTAAGTCCATTTGATTCATTACCTCCATTAATTCTCTTATTTCTCTGTTAGGTTTCTGTATGATTGACCTGTCCATTTGTGAGAGAGGAGTGTTGAAGTCTCCTACTATTATCTCCTACAGATAAACAAACGAACAGACACATTTAAAAATGACATTAGTCAATCAAGACATGGAAAAAGACAACTGGTCGACCATCGTTCACGAGGCCAACTGGTTGACATGGGTACTTAACATTTTAAGGCCAAACACTTTATCCGATAACTGGTAGAGCCACTTCTAGTTTAGTGGAAAGTGAGAGTGCACAGAGAGTCAACTGGTCGACCCGTCAGGTCGAAGCATATGTATGATAAATATATATATATATATATATATATATATATATATATATATATATATATATATATATATATATATATAATGAGGCTGCAACTACAGTCATAAGCAATGTTAAAAGAAAAGAAAGAAAGAAGAAAAGAAAAAAATGAGACTGCATCCTAAGAAAGTAGACTGGGGAAAGTTCTTTCAGAAGTGAAGCATCCCCAGAGTGACATCTCCAGAGCTGCTGTACTCTTACATATGGCAAGGAATGATGCACTGTGTATTCCTAGCGATAGAGATTGCATTTTAAGGTGTTCATTTTAAACTTGACCACTTTAAAATGAGACTTAATGAGAAGCTAGCACACAATCTTCTCAAAAATAAATCTCCATCAACCTTATACTCTATCTCAGCACAACAGCATTAGACTAACTAAGTAACTTAATGTCCTACAACCCTGTAACATACTTTGGGTAAAGTTTTGTCTGAGTTAAAAAAAACATGAAAAAGAAAACAGTGCTGTCCTAGAAAATTCCCTCTCCCTTTGAACACGGCCCCTCCTTTTGGGCTGAGTTTCCCACACAGCTCTGAAGATTCAGGAGGATACCGAGAGCTGCCCAGTTGGTGCCTCAGCCGGATGCCTGTATATGTGCCTTGGCAGCAGCTATTCATCTCTTGCCACTCAGAGTCAGGTTCCCTTAAATGTAGCCTTCCTTAAGTGCTCGTTCACTTCAGAGGACTCAACCCTCATCCTCCGTTTCCTCCTGGCCTAATTTCTCATATTAGTGAGGATGAATATCTGTTCAGGAGAGGGAAGAAGGTTCTGTAATTCGTTGAAGGAAGTAGTGAAAAGATTTTCATGAAGCAGAGAGAAATTTCTGGTTTTGGCAGGAGGAGATCCTGAATGGCTCCCTCTGTGTCGCAGGAGAGACTCCTGGAAAGGAAACCTCAGGTTCTGGTTGGTCGGTCAGTCGGTCAGTTCGGGGAGAAATATTAGCAAGGAGGTAAAGGCAATGCCTCACGACATCAGCAGTCCCTTCTCTGGAAATTCTACGGTATCCAGGAGAGCTCTCGGACATTTGTGATGTCACTCGTGTCCTAGAAACGCCAAATGCCCTCAAGACACACTCCCTTGGTGCATATAAGACTCGTTTCTAGACATATTGTCTTGAGAATGGAGATTGTGGAGACGCCAGAGGGAGGAAGACGAAGTGAGTTCACCACTAGCAGGGACTGGAGAGATTTCTGGATGTGATGGCTTTGAGACTTCCAGGGCTAGGGCCCAGGAACTGGGAGGTTTCTGGGATGCAATAGGCCAGTCTTGTTTCTCTGAGTTCCTAAAGGGCCAACCCACACCAAAGATTCACGATAGTTGATTTGCCAATTTGGGAATTGACAAGGAGTGTGGAAGGTGTCAGTGAGATTTCAATACCAGCACTGCACATCATCCCCCCTCCCCCCAATTCCTTTTCGTTGTGTAACAGTAATAATAGAGAAAGGGGAGTAGTGCTCTGCCAAAGCCCGTATTACAGCCATTAGCAGTGATGAGGCATCAAGTGCTGCAGTCAGTCCTCCTTTGACCCCCCTAAGGTTTCTGGCTTCCCAGTTATAAATGACACCCTGGTCTCCAGTTCAGCCTGAGAGCTCTTTAGAGCCAATGAATGAGAGAGTAGGAAGAGACTGCAATTTTTTTCGTTTTTCTTTCTTCTTCTTTTTTTTTGCTTTCTTTCTTTTCTTTCTTTCTTTCTTTCCTTTGCTGTTTTGTTTTTCAAGGCAGGGTTTCTTTGTTTATCTTGGGCTGTTCTAAAACTCAGTATGTAAATGAGGCCATCCTTGAGCTCACAGAGATCTGTGTGTGAGCAGACATTAAAGGCATGCACTGACCCCCACACAACACAGCCCGGACAAGACTGCAATTTCTCGTTATCTCTGGGTGTCCTGAGCTCTTAGTAAGTGAGGATGGCTCTGTATTGTGAATGTTTGTGAATCAAGCCAGATCCGTTTGCATCAGGATCTGCTGGCAACTTTTATGAGTTGCTTTGAAGGAGCCTTGTTATGCTCCATAATTTTTATTATTATTAGCCATATATGCATTTCCTCCATTGGAAGAGCTATTTGTAAAATTTAGCATAATATCCTTTAAGGGAGTTTTTGCTATAAATTTAGCAAAATACAGGTGCATAAATTGTAGCAACGATCTGGGAAAAGACCTTTATTTTTGGCCTTTGAATTTAGGAAAGGCAATTGTCCAGGAATCAATTTTAAAATTATCAATGAATCTACTGTTTAGTATATGAAACCTTGATCATAGTCAATATTTTGTAAAACCATTATCCAGAATCTATCCTGTCCTTTTATATCAGACAGGCTACTGGTTTAAATTAAGAGTTTAATATCTTAACTAGCAAAACTGAGAAGATTTAACCATAAGCAGCAATTTTTATAAAACTGTTGTAGAATAAGTTTTACATTTAATATATATGCTTGCCATAGCTGAATTATAATTAATATACTGTATTTGTTGATTATTGTATACTTTATCTGTTGATTTATACTTTACCTGCTTGAGTACCTGTTAGGCAGCTGTTTTAAGGTCTCTATTGGAAACTGTTTTGTAAGAATTTTACCTAGCAGCTCAAGGTCTCCCATAAGAATATTATAACTAGAGCTTTAACCATTGGACATCCAACCAAATGTTTGTAAGCTATCCTCCTCCTTTTATTGGAAAAAAAGAAATTTCTGCCTCCTCCCTGTCTCCCATTTACCTCCCCCTCCTCCCACTCCTCCACCCATTCCCCCCTCTTCCCCCTCCATATCCAGACTGAAGAGTAGTAAGGGTTCCCTGCCCTGTGGAAAGTTCAAAGTCCTCCCACTCAAACCTGGTTTAGGAAGGTGAACATCCAGGCTGGGTAGGCTCCCACAAAGCCAGAACATGAAGTAGGATCAAAACCCGGTGCCATTGACCTTGGCTTCTCAGCAGCCCTCATTGTCCGCCACATTCAAGGAGTCCGGTTTTGTCCCATGCTTTTTCAGTCACAGTCCAGCTGGCCTTGGTGGGCTCCCAATGGGTCAGCCCCACTGTCTCCGTGGGTGGCTGTACCCCTGGTGGTCCTGACTTCTTTGCTCATATTCTCCCTCATTCTGCTCCTCATTGGAACATTGGGAGCTCAGTCCAGTGCTCCAGTGTGGGTCTCTGTCTCTATCTCCATCCATCGGAAGATGAAGGTTCTTTATTTATCTCTAGAAACCAATTATGAGTGATGATATCCCATGTTCATCTTTTTGGGTCTGTGTTACCTCACTCAGGATAGTGTTTTCTATTTCCATCCATTTGCATGCAAAATTCACGAAGTCATTGTTTTTTACCGCTGAGTAGTATTCTAATGTGTATATCTTCCACAATTTCTTCATCCATTCTTCCATTGAAGGGCATCTATGTTGTTTCCAGGTTATGGCTATTACAAATAATGCTGCTATGAACATAGTTGAACAAATTTCCTTGTCATACGATCGGGCATCTCGTGGGTATATTCCCAAGCGTGGCATTGCTGGGTACATAGGTAGGTTCATCACTAATATCCTGAGAAACCGCCACACTGCTTTCCAAAGTGGTTGCACGAATTTGCATTCCCACCAGCAATGGATGAGTGTACCATTTCTCCACAGCCTCTCCAACAAAGGCTATCATTGTTGTTTTTAATATTAGCCATTCTGACAGGTGTAAGATGATATCTCAATGTTGTTTTGATTTGCATTTCCCTGATCGCTAAGGAGGCTGAGCGTGACCTTAGGTGTCTTTTGGCCATTTGTACTTCTTCTGTTGAGAATTCTCTCTTCAGATCAGTGCCCCATTTTTTAATTGGCTTAATTAGCATTTTAAAGTCTAGGTTCTTGAGTTCTTTATATATTTTGGAGATCAGACCTTTGTCTGTTGCTGTGTTGGTGAAGATCTTCTCCCAGTCAGTGGGTTGCCTTTTTGTCTTAGTGACTGTGTCCTTTGCTTTACAGAAGCTTCTCAGTTTCAGTACGTCCCATTTATTCAATGTTGCCCTTAATGACTGTGCTGCTGGGGTTATACCTAGGAAATCGATCGCCTGTGCCCATCTGTTGTAGGGTACTTGAGCGAGTACTCGTTTGTTAAGTGTCCTTGTCATTCAAAGACAGAAGTTTGAGGTTAGATCCAAGAATCCTTGTCAAAAGTTGATTGTGCCTATGCAGGTTACTGTAACCCATGGACTGTTGAATCTGAAGAGAATGGAGGCCCCAAAATCTCTCGGGCCTGCAGATGGCCTGCCTAGCTCCAGGTTCAGAGAAAGATGCTGTCTCAGCTGAATCAGGTGTAGAGTGATAGATCAGAGCACCCAGCCTCCTCTTCCGGTATCTGTGCATGGAAGGTACACTAAATGTATACACATATGTATGCATAGAACACACATATGTGTATGCACAGAACACACACACAGGAATGCACAGAACACACAGACGTGTATGCAAAGAACACACACATACATGTGTATACACAGAACACACACACATATACACACTAGTGTACAGATACAAAGAAGGAGAGGGAGACTGAGGTTTTGCCTGGATACTAATATTTTGCTGTACTTTAAATTATTTTTTTTCCTTAGGGTTTCTCTGTGTAGCTTAAAGCCTGTCCTGAAACTTGCTCTGTGGGCCAGGCTGGCCTGGTACTCACAGAGATCCGACTACCTCTGCCTCCCAAGTGCTGGGATTAAAGGCACGTGGCACTACCACCACTTCAGTTATAAAAAATTGAGCCAGTATTTCACTATATCACTTAGATGGTACTGAAACTCATCACATAGAAGCTGGCCTCTAATTTCCCCAAATCCACTGACCTATTTCCTAAGTCTTTTT